>JAJAQA010000019.1:802500-887500 GCA_021464565.1 Rutilus rutilus | reverse complement strand
TTAAGCACAAACTCACTTCATTTTGATTCATTTTACAGTCTTAATATCTTCAGTCAGTAAATGTATCTTGATCTAAGAATGTTTCTATTTCTGCTGGAAAACATTTTTTGTATAAGTGTATTTGCAGTTTTTCAAATGTAGATTTTTGACACATTGCATGGAAACCAACAAAATTTGTACAGTCTTTCCAAAACACATTGATGAGCCTCAGTGCAGAAGAGTGTGTGGCCTGATGGTCGTCTGTTGCTTTGACACACAGGAGGACATGTTCTCCATCACAGCCGTGGATCTCGGGACGCTGAAGAAACTGAGGATCCGGCACGACAACAGCCATCAGTCGGCCTGGTACCTGGACCGGGTGGAGATCGTGGACACTAAAGACGACACCACGTGAGTTCAGGCACGCCACGCGTCCAATTATTCATGAGTCTATTGTGTTGAAGCGCTAGTTGTGACACGTACCGGCACGATCAGGGGTTGAAATGAACTTTTTTACTCACCGGCCAATTTGGCTACTAAATATTTAAGTTACCGGCCATTCAGAACTTCTACTAGCCAAAAAAAAGAAAGAAAATAAAATAAAAGAAATTAACCAGATTAACTTAGCTTATATATAGTTATATTAGTCTATGTGCCCTATCTTGCTCCCAGCGCAATTGACTTCATACAGCGACGCATGCATCATTCCTATTCTGCACCGCGCACAGCGGACTTTTCCCTCCACAGACGCACGTCGGTAAACTAGGGAATGAACTTGCGCTCCCGGAGGCGGTTCAGCAAATTTTAAGGGCGCATGCTTGGCCATAATGTAGCGTGTGCACAACGCACACACACTTTGCTTCTCTCATCTACACAGATACAGCAGTTCTCATTTTTAGAAAACCATACATTATTACAAGGAAAAATATTCCACACGAGGGAAATCATTGTTGTGTCCATGAAGATGTGAAAAAATAGGCATAAATCTAGCTTACACATTTACCCAAATTATTATACGCCTGTTTAACCGAAGCTAATTTGTGTGTGTTTCTCCATCCCCAATGTCACTTCTCTGTGTTTTAATGGCCCTGACGAGAACGCCGGTCTCCTCGGCTGTGAACCGCTCCTGGCAAATCCGCCGTTATAATAGCAATCCGCCATGGAACAAGCGCGCCTGCTCTTAAAGGGAATGTGAGATGTCGCTCTGATTGCTTTATTTCACGTTACCCCCAAACCACACCTATGAGTAATGAAGCTACTTCAGACCAACACATTTTAGATTTGCGTCGGGCGCAAGAGTCATTTATCCCGCCGGTATAATAGCAACAGCACCTGAGATCTGCCCACAAAGTTACTTGCGTTTCGCGCTTGATACTTGCGTTTCAGATCGTTAAAATAAGGCCCTATATATATATATATAGTGTGTATATATTCAAACAAAATCCTGTCATCCAGCATCTCCTCCTTTCCTCTTTCATCCTCATCCTTTTCACCAAAAGTGTGTTTTATGTGGAAAGATCAATACAGTACAAAGAACATAAAAAAAATGTAGGATGTTGGAAAAGAACAATGTCTCTTCTGTTCACCAAATGCTTTTTAATCTTCACTATTGCTTCAATGCAAATGAACAAGCGCGCTGTTATTAGTTGTGTAGTGACGTGTGTGTTCAAGTCAGATATGAGCAGATTCTGCGCAATACGCTGTATTTAATAAATCATGATGACTCACGAGTATTTGCGCTAAATCTGTGCAGATTTGGCTTACACGAACTTCCCCAGCAAAGTGAGTAACACGCCAAATTGGCCCGTGATCTGACAGCGTTTCCCGCCACAGTTGATTTTTACCCGCATTCGGCGGGTTTGCGGATGTTCATTTTAAACCCTGGTCACGATACACAGAACGGCCATGAACGCGTCTCACAGCTTCATATCGGGTTACGCTGCAGGTATTACTTCCCCTGTAATCGCTGGTTAGCGGTTGATGAAGATGATGGTCAGATTGCCCGAGAGCTCGTCCCTGTGGATGAGGCCTTCATGAGGAAGGACGAGGACGAGGAGGAGTCCGGGGCCACACTGGGATTGGAGCAGAAAGGTGAAAGAAATAGTTTTTTGGCTTTACTAATCATGCATTATTTCCCCATATTCTCCATTGTTGCGGCTCCTCTCTTCCCAATCTGTCAGTAACGCTCTGTTTACTTCCTGTCTCTATGAAGCCCCTCCTTCTGAAAAGCACACTGTGCTCTGATTGGTCAGCTGGAGCAGTGTGTTGTGATTGGTCGAGCGCTTTGAATGTGTTTGGGAAATGTCCCGCCCCTAATTACCATAACCACTAGTTTCAACACACTACTAACTAACTCAACCAGGCCCCGCCCCTTTATCCCGCATATTAATTATTTAAATGAGGAGATTGTGACGTGTTCCCAGAAGAAAAATCAAGATATTTGTTTTGGAAAACAAGACAGAAATCATATTTATCAACTGCAAATATAATTAACTGTGATCAGTTTTGTCTATCTGACTAAGTGATCATTATTTAATTTTTTATGTCTTCTCCGTATTTTTTTTTTGTAGCGATGTCGACAACATACACGCTGAGGATCAAGACAGGAGAGAAGAAACACGCAGGAACAGACGCCAATGTGTTTGCGATCCTGTTTGGAGAGAATGACGACACAGGTGACGAAACACACACTTCTGTTGAATACTGAAACTGTTCCTCACACCGTCCTCTGATCATTTAAATGGCTTTTCTCGGTTTCTTCTCACATTAAATGAACAGGAATCATCAACCTGAAAGCCTCTAAATCACACAAAAACAAGTTTGAGAAGGGAATGATCGACGAGTTCACCGTGGAGGCCGTTGATCTCGGAGAACTCCAGAAACTGAGGATCGGCCATGATGAAGGAGGTGAGTGACACGTGAGCGACAGCACATGACTCGTGTTTACGAGTTGATCGCACACAAACTCGTCCACAAAGTCGGAAATACCAGTGGGAAGCTTGGGATTTACGCGTTTACAAGGGTTAGTGAGAAACGTCTGTTACTTATAGGTTTTTAACAAATAACATTCTCAGGCTTTTTTATTTACAACAAAATAAATGAATTGCCTGCACAAAAGATAAAATCAGTGCATCAATATAATATGTAACGATAAAGTTTGCAGTGGCTTCATAAGTTAATTAAAGCAAAACACACCTGATGCACATTCTTTGTTCTTCATTTCCTAGAAGTAGAGTTGGAAAAACTTGTGTAGTTATTAAAAGAAGTCGTATTACGCCCTTTTACAAAGTCTTGATTTTGTTTTTGGGGTGTACTAGAACATGTTTTCATGCTTGATTGTTCAAAAAACGCATTATTTTTCACATATTTTACATTATTACAGCTCCTCTCTCCCCAGTCGGGTTGAACGCGTCGTTTTCGCTGAAGCTCCTCCTTCCGAAATACGAAATGTGCTGTGATTGGTTAGCTGGCCCAGTGTGTTGTGATTAGCACTTAGCGTGTGTTCGGGAAATGTCCTGTCCCTTCATAACCGCTAGCTCTGCTCAGATGTAAATATTAACGATGGCATCAATTCCAAACCATTTCGAGCCCGATTCAGACCCTGACAATGTTAACAAACAAGAGGATCGTGCTGAATGGATTTCACAGGACGTTTCAGAGTGGTATGTTTTTTATGTAATTTTCTTATAGAAGATATAGAAATATCTAATATTTCTTCTCTAATGCTATCCACCATTTAGTATTTATATTTATCAGAAAACTATGGTAATACAAACAGTAATCACAGAATCATGGTTAATTTTCCTAAGGGCCGGTGAACATTCTTACAAAAGCTCCAGTAAACACTACATCAATACTGTAATGTTAGTTAGCAGGCGAGCGGTGTTCGTTTACATCATAGTTATAGTAGCAACTACATAAAGCTTATAATTGAATTATAAGAAAACACAATTACAATTGATAAGACATGCATACAAGTTTTGATCCATAAACAACAGATTGTCCCGACATATTTGGAACGGCTCCGTCTCTCAGGAGAAGCTTTTGTGCGTATGGCCTGCATAAACTCTCTTCTGGAAGCTGTTCTCTGTAAAATGTGCAGCGCACAGACAAACGTTGAGGTCATAATCTTCAGGAACAGTGTTCAAAATATATTTTAACCTCTCTAAGTTCATCAGCCTTAAGTTAGGGCAAACTTTTTCCGGGGTGTAAAAAACAGTGCCAGCAACTCTTCCTCTTCTCTAAAGCAGCCCAACATGGCCTCACCTCTGTGTTCCCGGGGGCGGGGTTTATGTAAATTTTAGGGTTTGTGATGTCACCAACCCAGGAAGAAGCTCGTTGTAGTTCCTACCAGCCGTTTGTTGTAGTCCTTAAAGAGCGATTTCTGTAAAAGAAAATCTCCCTTTGCATTAAACTTTGAGCGTCGTAACTTTGCAGATGTTGTTTATGCTCAAACAGCAACATTACACACTAACTAAAGTTAGACAAGACAAATCATAATCAAGGAGCCCTTTAAGAGAAGGTGCTCCGCCATCTTGCTCTGACTTCCCAACTCGTAAATACGAACCTCCCAGCAGGACTTGAGGAGAGAGTGACAGCTGGGATTGAATCAGACAGGATTCGCTCGAGTGCTTGCAACCGTTCGTCACCCGCCTGGTGTTAGTTTGCCTGGCATCTTTACAGAAACGCTCTGAATGGCCACTGTTGTTCTTGTTGTACATCATCAACACACAGGAAATACATCACAAATGAACCTCTAATGTTCCTAGACAACAGTGAGGATAAACTGAGATCAAATTAAGACTTTAAGCTGAAGATATCATCTGAAATATTATGTGTATGGACCCGTTATATTTGCACTGACTGGTCTTCCATCTGCATCTTAAATCCACTTTAACAAATGTCAAGTCAAGTCACATTTATTTATATAGCGTTTTTTACAATACAGAGTGTTTCAAAGCAGCTTTACAGAGATAACAGGAGAATAATGCAACAAAGTTTGTGTCTAGAAGAAAATAGCGTCACAGTCCAGCTTAAGTAAGTTCAGTGATGGTTCATTTCCATTGTAAAAAAGTTGTTAATTTAGTTCATTTATATATATATATATAGCCGCTCTGGAGAAAACACAGCTCAGTTCAGTTCTCATATAATGATGTCAATGCAGGAGATCAATAATATTGTTTAATATATCAAATTAAATGAAATAGTGCTTTTATATATACATATTACTCTTTGCACTTCTGGCTAAAGCATGACTGGAGTATCTCGGGAACATGCCGGCCGGTATCACGGATGTGTGTGTTTTTCAGGAGGCTCGGCGGGTTGGTTCCTGGACTGGGTGGAGATTGACGCTCCTTCTCAAGGACAGAGACTTCGCTTCCCATGCGGACGCTGGCTGGACCGAGGAGAAGATGACGGAGCCGTCGTCCGAGATCTGTATCCCGCCGAGCTGCAGACTGAGCTTTACACGCCATGTGAGAGACGAGAAAGATTCATTTACTCGTCCTTTGCTTCCATTAACACTGTTTAGCTGATTAGAAACTAGGGGTGTAACGATACCCTCATGTCACAGTTCGATACATGTCACGATACTGAACTCACAATACGATATTATTGCGATACTCCGAGACATTTGATAAAAGGGTAACAAAAAATTAACTGTTGATTAAAATGCTAGATTTGGTATTACATTGGGTGTGTAGATTAATTGGTTTGGAGCTGGAAACCCAACGAACAGGACAATAGAGACGCCAGAATAAAAATATTCATGATTCTGAAGCTGAAAAAAGAAATATTCCCCCATTGCATTATTATACATTATAATCAACATTATATATATTAGTTTAATGTAGTTCTGACACTAAAACTCTGTAAACTGTGTAATTTTTGTAAAACAGTAATTTTTATTTTGGGTGAACTATCCATGATACATATTGTTGTGTTTTTGTATTGCGATATATTGTGACACCCCTATTAGAAACAGATGCACTGCAAAAAATGACTTTCTTCTAGGATTGGGTATCGTTTGAATTTTAACGATTCTGCTTATCGATTCCTAATTTCGGTTCCAATATGGTAATAAAACCCCTAAGATATCATTCACATTTAGTCTTATTGCAAAACATTAAATTGTAGCTGAATATCATGAACAAAAATCAATGGGCTAAAAACACTTACGCAAAGGAACTTTTGCATGTGGTTTAAAAATACCATCGGAAAAAAAAATAGCCGAACTAAAACACATTTCAAGCATTATTTAAGACAAGTAAACACTCAGTAATTAAAAAATAACAAATAAAAAATTTGCAGTCACAACAAATAAATACAGCTGAGCAAATATACGATTGAAATTAACAGTGTTTTAAGATTTTCGGGTATTCCGGTACAGAAACTAATCAAATGAAAAAATAACACTGCACTTTATAAATAAAATATACATTACAATAGTTACATAAGTTATTCAGTCAAGAACAAGTTCTTTTCTCTTTGTCTTCTGTTGTTTGATTAGTGTTACTAGAGACGGCAGCAGGAATATTAGGCTGCTGTCACTTTAAGAGCTAAACGGGTCCAATATACTGTTACACACGCCTGCAGCACAGAAAACAGTTGAATGGTTTAAAATCACATTAAAAGCACATTTTCTGTGAGTCGTCCAGCGCTTGAATGGTTTAAAGTCATATTGAAATGCACACAAAGGAGTCGATAAGAGGAATCGAAATTTACATTTTATAACAAGTATCTGATTCCTGATCTCAAGTATTGGATTCTAGAATTGGAATCGATTTTCGTTTCCCAACCCTACTTTCTTCCTCAGTGTTTCTGTCTTGTTTTCCAGCACAAATATCTAAACATTCCTAAACCAAGATGCGTTGACTGAAGATATTAAGTCTGAAAAATGAATAAATAGATTTATTTGAATATGTGTTTTTGTTCACCCTGTCCTTCACCTGTAGTCGTTCCCTATGAGATAACCACCTTCACGAGCGACGTCTTCGCCGCGGGGACGGACGCGAACGTCTTCATAGTCCTGTACGGTCAGAAGGGCCTAGCAACGCAGCAGAAGTACCTGTGCGTCAACAAGAGAGAGAGACGCTTGGCATTTGAGAGATCAGCAGAAGACATGTTCATAGTGGAGGTGAGCGTCTACCATCAGTGTTAAAGTTGAGCAGGTCTTTTCTTCTCTATTGTGTCGTATATCCGAGTGAAACGTGGAACAAGAACAAATGTGGGCGGGGCTTGCTTTTGTCTGTCTGGAATTGATTGGATGGTTGTGGTTTGCTATTGGTGGATCTCATGTGAGTGACAGGTTGCCCCGCCCACATCATCAGAGAAGAGAAGAGATGCTGCAAGAGGATCTTATTCTGATTCAAGATCACCAGGAACATCAATTTAACACAATAATTATGATGTGCACGGATAAATAATTTATAGTAAATACCAGTAATATACCATAAATACCACCTTGAGCACCCTACTGCATAGCAACTCCTTAGCAACCACATAGCAACACACTAGCAACCACCCCAGTATCCTAGCAAACACATAGCAACACCCTAGCAACCACTCAGAATACCTAGCAACCGCAAAGCAACACCCTAGCAACCACTCACCTAACAACCACTCAGAATACCTTAGCAACCGCATAGCAACACCCTAGCAACCACTCAGAATACCTTAGCAACCGCATAGCAGCACCTTAGCCACCACCCCAAGTACCCTAGCAACTGCATAGCAACACCCTTGAAACCACCCAGAGCACCCTACTAAGCGCATAGCAACACCCTAGCAACCACCCTAGCATCTATCTATCTCTCTCTTAAAAATTCTGCCTTTTGAAACTTCTACTTAAGTAAAACTAAAACTACTTCAAACTTTCTGGCTGCGTTCTCAAGCCAACTTAAAGCTTGTCTACAAACTTTTTTTTATCTAGTTGTCCATTATGATTTGGTGGTGACTTACAGTCTCAGTCGGTGTTGTTCTGTGTCTCTCTGCGAAGCTGGAAGACATTGGAGACATCATCGAGAAGATCCGCATCGGACACGATAACAAGGGGACGAACCCCGGCTGGCATCTGGACAGAGTGGAAATCAGAAGACTTTTAAGAAAAGGAAAGGTAACTTAAGTTAGGCTACGCTTCCACCCGCCTATTTTTATGCAAATTAGGGACATCGCTGGATGGAAACGCTCATAAATGTGCATTAAAAACATATTGAGGTGGATCATTGTTTTATCCGATAAGAAGACGTGCACATAAACTTGTAAATCATGTAAATCATGGGCTCATTTTTATTTTTGGGTGAACTACTCCTTTAAGATTATCAGGTTATATCTATCAGTATTAGAGAAGATCAGTGTTGTGAGCGGTGTGTTTGTCCAGGGTTCGGAGACCACCATCTTCCCCTGCGAGCGCTGGCTGGCCCGGTCCGAGGATGATGGGGAGACGGTGAGAGAGCTGGTGCCGTCGGACATCATCACGGAGAAGCTTCTGAGAGACGGCACGCTCAAACACAGCGAGATCGAGGTGGAGGACGCTCTCGAGAGTACGTCATCACTGACACTTTACTACCAGCTCTCATTTCTTCACTCTAGTTCTAATCAAGCGTGCAGCACAAGTGCTGAAAAGTGAAGCCGAAGCGCCTCGATCGCCCCCTGGTGGCTGGTCCCAGTATAAGTCATAAGCCCCGCCCTCCCCATGTAGTCTAATGGGATGCGATGGAAACTAAACAATCAAATTACACTTCAAATAATTTTTTTCCAAATATGTTTTCCGTCATTTTAGGTAGTGTTTATCATGCTGGTTTACGTTTAAGTGTTTTTAGAAATAGGTTTGGTCTTAGTTAGTTATTTGATTCTATAAAAATGGGAATGTGACGTCATGATTGACAGCTGTGATTGACAGCTCCTCTTAATGAAGTAGTAACTGAGGCTGAGTTATTGTGTTACTGAGGCAGAATGTTGTTCATTGTGTGTGTGTGTGTGTGTGTGTGTGTGTGTGTTCTGCCTCTCTCTTCAGCTCACACGTACACAGTAACGGTGAGGACGGGCGACATGTACGGCGCCGGAACCGATGCTAACGTCTTCCTGACGGTGTACGGGGATCTGGGAGACACCGGAGAACGAAAGCTCAGCAAGTCTGAGAGCAGCAGCAACAAGTTTGAGAGAGGAGCCGTGAGTCCTGAAACTGAGTTATTATTCATAATCTGTTCAAGATTTTGCAGTCATACGGCGTAGTCGTGCCTGGAGTCGACTGTTTTATTTGTGATAATAATGCAATGAAACATGACAGAATCACTTTTGTCCGGACTGTCATACAAAGAAATGATGAACACATGCAAAAACAATGCAGAGAACCAATGAAATATTAATAACTGATTATGTTGTAGTCAGTGTTTGCTTTGTGTTTCAAATGCTTTTTTTTGGCACAGTGAAATAAAAGCTGTAGCTGTAGTTTGCCAAATAATGTTGTCAGATAAATACCTTAACCAAGTTTAGTGTTTTACTTCTTTCCTCATATTTAAAATATCAAAAAACAAAATATATAAAATATGTCCTCATATTTTCATGGTTTGATCGAACTTTTAGGGTCATTAAAAACAAACATTCCCACATAGCTTTTAGACACTACTGTGTGTATATATGTACACTCACTCACACTCACTCACTCACTCACACACTCACTCACACTCACTAACACACACACACACTCACACTTAATCACACACTCACACACACACACACACACACTCACTCACACTTACTCTCACACTCACTCACTCACACACACACACACACACACACACACACACACACACACACACACACACACACACACACACACTCACACTTACTCTCACACTCACTCACACACACACACACACACTTCAAAATGAAGTGAGTTTGTGTTTAAAACAAGAACAATATCCCAATGGAGTCAGAAAAATGATACCGTTATCACTTTGAATTAAGTTTATTTTTCTGACTCCATTGTCAGATATTTGTTCTTGTTTTAAGCACAAACTCACTTCATTTTGATGCATTTTTCAGTCTTAATATCTTCAGTCATTTCTCTTCTCCAGTAAATGTCTCTTGATTTAAGAGTGTTTAGATATTTGAGCTGGAGAACGAGCCAGAAACACTGAGGAAGAACATCATGTTTTGCGGTTTGGTGAACATGTTCTAGAAGACTCTGAATAAAGGTTTTCCAGCTGAGAATCATCATGGCTCCAGATTCACTCAGTTGTGTGTGTGTATAGGTGGATAAGTTCAGCATTGAGGCGGTGGATCTGGGTCTGGTGTTTAAGATCCGGATCCGGCACGACGACTCCGGGGCCGGGGCCGACTGGTACCTGGATCAGGTGGAGCTGGTGGACACGGACACGGAAGAGGTTTACATGTTCCTGTGCGAACGCTGGCTCTCCAGGAAGAAGGAGGACAAGCGCATCGAGAGGACCTTCTTCGTCAAGGTGTGATTATCATTCTTCATCAATCACACCGAGACCAAACACATTCATCACAAGCTCAGATTCTGCTGGATTATTACCCACACTAACAAAACCACAAATCATCTGTGAAGTCTTAACGATTTTACCTGTTTTATTACCGTTTTTATAATAAAAAAATATTGTTTTATTACCGTTTTACTGTATATTAAGGTCCCATTAGTGGCCGTTTAGTTAATGCATTAACATTAATGAATGATGATCAATACATTTATTACAGTATTTATTCATCTTTGTAAACATTAGTCAATAAAAATACAGCTGTCAGCTCAGGTCAGGGTTATTATTGCTCAGATTCTGCTTTTCTTACTTAGTATTTTTGTCTTGTTTCCAGTCCAAATATCTAAAAATTCTTAAATCAAGATGCATTTACTAGATGAGTAAGATTACATGAGATATTATGTCTTGTTTTCTAGGCAAATAAATCAAAATTAAGAGAGTTTGTTGCTTAAAACAAGCAAAATTATCTGCCAATGGGGTGAGAAAAATAATATTGTTTCTGTTTGAATTAACATCATTTTTCTTTACACTATAAGCGTACGTTTTCATGACAACGATGTGCTTAAAACGGAGAAGTTTTCCGCGTACAGACGACACCATTGTTAAATGACACCATAATTAAAAAGAAATGATTGATTAACAAAAGAAAAAGACTCGGCCTGAACTTCATCCAAAACAAAGTCTTATGGAGTCTCTGAGTGAAAATCCAAACATTTTTTTTTTGCTTTACACATGTAAAACACATCTTTAATCCACACATCGCTGTTGTATATCCAGGGCTACGAGGGCGAGAGGAACCCTCAGAACGTGAAGAAGAGCATGCAGAACTCTAAAGCAGGGCTGGACGGCAACATGAACAAGAAGAAGAAGAAGAAGAAGGCTGTGATAATGGACGAGGGTCCGAGTGAGTTCATGCACTCGTTTCTCTGCCGTCTCTGAAGTGTGTGTGCAGCTCTCAGACCAAGGGCGTAGAATGACACGTCCCGACCAATATGCAGCGATACTGAATTGTCCTTAGCAATCATTTTGATAAATATATATCATATATATATATATATATATATATACAGGGTTTGAAATAAACTTTTTCACTCACCGGCCAATTTGGCTACTAAATGTTTAAGTTACCGGCCATTCAGAACTTCTACTAGCCAAAAGAAAAAAGAAACTATAACTAGTTTAACTATAACTATACCAAACTATAACTAGCCTTAGCCTATATATATATACAGCTTAGCCTATATATATAATTTGGATTTCATACATTCATTTATAGATTCATTTCTTATTAAAAAAAAATCCTGTCATCCAGCATCTCCTCCCTTCTTTCATCCTCTTCCTTTTTTTTTCACCAAAATGTGTTTAATGTGGACGGATCAATAAGAACATGAAAGAAAAAATAGGATTAATTTCAAACCCTGTATATATTTATATCATTATATTTATATGTAACCACTGTTGTTGTAATTTTGGAAACATCTGAAGTGGGTCATACCATTGACATTCCCAGAGAAGTCAAAGTAAATACGTAAGAAATCTGCGCTCTTTCCAGTAAAGTAAGTGTTTGAAACATAGTCTACGTGCTCACTTCAGTTTAATGAGAAAGTTTAAGCAAACTTAAAAACAACACAGTAAAGGTAAATCTCTGTTAGACTGCCTCCTTGTCATCTTTACCTTTAACTTATAACATTACAGAATTGATTAACAAATTCAATTCAGTTCAATAACAGTATAAATGTTGCAAAATGCCTTAATTATGAAACAAATTCAATTCTGTTCAATAACAGGTTCAATGTTGCAAAATTCATCAATTATGAAACAAAAACAAAGTTCTGGCATGAAACTCTAGATGCTGCAGACTAATAGGTCCTTTTACTCACCTGTTCATAATCACATCGTTATCTATAGGGCGCAGCTGATTGGTTCCTGCCGTATCAGTAGCCAATGAGCTCGATGCTCATCCTTCAAATACTTGAGTAGTCAATGTAGACTAAAAACCTTGGAAGCCTTGGAACGCACAGCTTTGTTTGATGCGATGACGTAATTTCCACTGAAACAGGAAGTTAAGGTGGGACATATTGAATGGCTCCTCCCCCTTTTCAAATAGCCAATAGCATTTAGTTTCCCTCAACGACTTGACAGCACCACGCTGGATTCAATAATAGAAGTGTGAATAAATTCTAGCCATTTTCATTCTTAACCAACGTACGGTTGGAAAACGGAATAAAACTCGAGCGTTTGAGCAACCGAACACGCACTCCAACACATATGATGTTAAATTTAACATTTAATTTAATATTCAACAATAGTATTGATCTCCTGCATTGACAATATTATACAGGAACTGAACTGAGCTGGACGATGACATCACTGTTTACTCCAGAGCGGCTATATATATATATATATAAATGAACTAAATTAATAACTTTTTTACAATGGAAACGAACCATCACTGAACTTACTTAAGCTGGACTGTGACGCTATTTTCTTCTGGAAACAAACTCTGCATTATTCTCCTGTTATCTCAGTAAAGCTGCTGTGAAATTGTGCTGTAAAAAGTGCTATATAAATAAATGTGACTTGACTTGACTTGACCCATATTGCTCTGCGACGTGTCAACGGTAGTGATGTCCGGTTCATGAACGAATCGTTCTTTTGAACCGGTTCTTTTTAGTGAACCGGTCGAACCAGTTCACCAAATCGAACTCAATCGTTCAAAACAGTTCGCGCCTTTAATGTCAATCCCTAAATAAAGTGTTTTTCTTGTGCTTTTTATATCCCCACCAATGTCCAAATCAAACCTACATCCTTCGCCTGTTTTGTTATTGCCGGAGTTATACTCATGTTATACTCATCCGAAACTCATGTAAAGGCTCCGCCCTCTTCTGAACGGAGGCGGAGCAGCAGCTCATTTGCATTTAAAGGGACACACACAAAAACGGCGTGTTTTTGCTCACACCCAAAAAAGGGCAAATTTGACAAGCTGCAATAAATGATCTGGGGGATTTTGAGCTGAAATTCCACAGACACACTCTGAGGACACCATAGATTTATATCACATCTTGTGAAAAGGGGCATAATATGTCACCTTTAATGTCAATCCCTAAATAAAGTTTTTTCTTCTGCTTTTATGTCCCCACAAATGTCCAAATGAAATCTTCATCCTTGTCTCAGACGCTGTGTGTTGTTGTTTCGACAGTGATCCCGTACCACTTCACGGTGTCGACGGGAGCCGATCGCGACGCCAGCACCAGCAGTCGGGTCTACGTGATCATCATGGGACCCAGCGATCTGGAGACGGAGCGGATCTGGCTGGATCTGCCCGACGGGAAGAAGTGCTTCGCCAGCGGAGGAATGGAGCATTTCATGAGCTACGGACTCGACGTGGGCGAGATCAAGAGAGTCGAGGTGAGACTCGGTCACAATAGCGTTATTATGATGATCTTTACTGTGTCTAAGAGTCTCTTCTGTATCAAAAATACAGGAAAAACAGCGAAATATTATTGCAATGTAAAACAGCTGTTTTCTAATAAATATTACAAGTTATTTCTACAGCGCTTTATATAATACAGGTTGATTCAAAGCAGCTTCAACAGGAAAATAACAGCGTACATGTTATGCTGGTACATGAATTACTAAACAAATTCAATTCTGTTCAATAACAGGGTCAATGTTGCAAAATTCATCAATTATCAAACAAATTCAATTCTGTTCAATGACGGTCAATGTTGAAAAGTTCATAAATTATTAAACAAATTCAATTCTGTTCAATAACAGAGTCAATGTTGAAAAATTCATGAATTATGAAAAATTCTGTGATTCCTGTGATCAAAGCTGAATGTTCAGCATCATTACTCCAGTCTTCAGTGTCACATGATCCTTCACAAATCACTCTAATATGATGATTTGATGCACAAGAAAAATTTCTGATTATTATCAATGTTCGTATTTCTTTGGAAACCGTCATACATTTAATGAAAGAAAGTTCAAAAGAACAGCATTTATTTGAAATAGAATCTTTTATCTCATGTCACTTTTGATCAATTTATCTGATGAATAAAAGCCCAAACATCATCTATGATCATGGCTGCAGAAATTCAGAGCGTGTTTTAATGACCTGATTTACATCGTGAGCAAATAAAGGAGATTTGTCGGATCTTTCTGTGTTCCCGTTTTCAGCTGGGCCACAACGGAGCGACTCCGGAAAGCTGCTGGCTGGTGGATGAGCTCTCGGTGGGCGTTCCCACGAAAGGGATTCAGTACAACTTTCTGTGCAAGTGCTGGCTGGCCAAAGACAGAGGAGACGGTCTGACGGCCCGAGTCTTCAACATACTGGACGCCACAACCATCAGCATCATCCGAAAGGTGCAGGCGCCCGTGGAGTGTGTGTGTGACTCTCGGGGTCGCAAACACAGTTTCAGGAGTGGACGTTTAAATGATCGTTCCGTCTCGCTCCAGAAACTGGGATGATTGACACCGCTGTAACCATAGCAACGTCCTGGCATTCTGTGCTATTTTTGATTCTACAGCATCTAGAAATACTGCAGTTTTAAGCTCGTTTCCGCCACAGAATAAAACATTTTAGAAAATAATTGCGACTTTTTATCTTACAATTGCGAATTTATATCTGCCAATTCTGACTTTATAATGTACAATTGGGAGATATAAAGTCAGAATTGCGTGATATAAAAAATAGCAATTACATGTTATAAAGTCAGAATTAATTGTGTGATATAAAGTTGCATTTGCTCGTTATAAAGTCAGAATTGCGTGACTCTGCCATTTTAACTAAAGCACTGTCGTTATAAGCCAAGTCCAAAACACTCATAAAACAATCAACTTTATAGAGTTATATAGAGCATTTGAATTTATTTTGGCTTATTATGGGCTTGTTCTTTTTTGCTTTTTTTGTAGCAAGATCTGGCAACACAATTATTATCAGTAATTAAAAATAAAACTATTAAAAACATTTCTGTTCAAGCTGAAATAACATCAAATATAAATATTAATCAATTAGAAATGTTGCCTTGGCAATAACTGAAATAAGTTTAAGTTGAAGCTCTAAAATTGTTAACTGGAAATAAATAAAGGAAACTAAAACGGAAATAAAAATTATTTAAAAAAAATAATAATAAAATGTCAAAAGCACATAATGAAATTACAAAAAATGTAATTAAAATTAACATGAAAACTAAAAATATAAAGATAAAAGCTATTTAAAAATATTAATAAAACAAAAATTAAAATAACGTTTTTTCTTGCACATTCAAAAAGGCGTTTAAATGCTTCATTAACTCTTTCCCTGCCAGAATGTTCTAAAAAATAATTAAGTTGCCAGCGAGTGGCAGCATTTTTGATCACTTTTATGGAATATTATGTTGTATGAATATCTGAACATGCAATATATCAAAAGAAAGAACAACAACAAAAACATTATTCTAGCTTCATGCATTCTTTTTTTATCAACGCTTGAGTGTGGTTTCTTAAAAAACATTTAGAACAAAAAGCTGAGAGAAAATTAAATTTTTGTCCAAGATTCATGATAAGCAGATTTATTCTGTTTAATATTTGATGATCACGTTATTTTACATGCTCCTATCGCTTGTTTCTGCTCCTCCTTCACCTGTGTTTTGATCCGGATATTCTGTACTCTTTCATGCGTAACAGCGCCACCTACTGTATAACAGTGAAAACACAGATCGCCGGAAAATTCCGTCAATGGCAGGGAAGGAGTTAACAGCCAGTTGTTCAGATCGGTTCCATAAACAATGCATTTCATTTTTGTAAATTGTCACTTGCTGCATTTTTCAGGAGTTGATTTGCTTGTAGAATGCGGTCGTCACTCTGGTGAATGACTGGTGTGTGTGTGTGAGTGTGTGTGTGTGTGTGTGTGTGTGTGTGTGTGTGTGTAGCACGGGAAAGGTGAAGTGATCTCTTTGTGAAGATTGCAGGTCTGTTACGTCTCATGTTCTCGCTGTTGTTCAGGTGGTTTATGAAGTGACGGTCGTCACGGGTGACACTCAGAACGCTGGAACAGACACCAACATATTCATAACTGTGTTCGGGGCCAATGGGAGCACGGAGGAGATGCTCCTTATGAAAAATGAGGACAGGTACCCATTCACCATCATCCAAATGATTAGTTCTCACACGCACGAAACACACTGGAGAAAGACACACAAATCAAGTTATTTCTACAGCACTTTATACAATACAGGTTGATTCAAAGCAGCTTTAACAGGAAAAAAACTGCGTAAATGTTGCAAAATGAATCAATTATGAAACAAATTCAACTATAAAGCAGCTCTACAGAAGACAATAGTGTCATAATTCAGTTTAATTCAGTTAAATGTTGATTCAATTCAGTTCAATAATAGGGTCAATTTTGCAAACTCATCAATTATAAAAATATCTGTTCAGTTTAATAACAGGTGCAATTTTGCACAATTCATCAATTATGCAAAATTCAGTTTAATAACAGGTTCAATGTTGCAAAGTTCATCAATTATGAAAAATGTTTTGTTCTCATCTGATCAGTGCATAAATTGATAATATTACTGAATGTTAGTTGTCGTTCTAAACACTTATTTTGTAAGCTCTTTAATTGTCTTTTTAAACACACGTCATGTGTGTCTCTCGTAGGTTTGAAAGAGGACAGGAAGACACATTTAACCTGGAGATCGATGACATCGCGCCCCTGAAAAAGCTTCGAGTCCGCATCGACGGGACAGGGAGCCGTCCTGATTGGTTCCTTGACAAGGTCAGTCTGTGATACGAGCATCCAATGAATCTCAAGACGCTCGCATCCAAGGCTTCGTCTACATTAATCCCGATACATTTGAAAACAGTGTTTTCGTTTAAAAACGCTCTCCGTCCACATTAGCGTTTCAGGCGTTTATTCACCTAATTCACTGCACGTGCGTGAACCCTTACAGAAGCTCACTGAGATGATACAGACGGAAAAATCTATAATAAAGTTATCGCGCAATTCTTCTGACAGGATCATTTTATTTAGCAGAATATCTCAGCATTCACTGGTCGCGCTCACTCACTATCATACAGGTGAAACTCGAAAAATTTGAATATCGTGCAAAAGCTCATGTATTTCAGAAATTCAACTTAAAAGGTGAAACTAACATATTATATAGACTCATTACATGCAAAGTGAGATATTTCAAGCCTTTATTTGTTATAACTTTGATGATTATGGCTTACAGCTTATGCAAATTTTCAACATTTCTGAGATTTTGAATTTAGGGTTTGCATAAGCTGTAAGACATAATCATCAAAGTTATAATAAATAAAGGCTTGAAATATCTCACTTTGCATGTAATGAGTCTATATAATATATTAGTTTCACCTTTTAAGGTGAATTACTGAAGTACATGAGCTTTTGCGCGATATTCAAATTTTTCGAGTTTGTATGTTTGGTCTGAAACGCTAAAACTGTTCTCATGTTTTACTGCAGGACAGCAAACGTGAGTAAATTCTGTCATCTTTGCAGGACTGTGATGTGAAGAGTGTGTGAAGTCACATATTTTAGCAACAGTGTGAAAGTGAACGGCACATAACAGGCACAATACTGATATAAACACGAACATGCGTCACATGACTAAACTTACCTCATCGTTTCTACATACCTCAGTTTTCACAGTCCACACTACAACACCAAAACACCGTTTTCAAATTCATCCACTTTTCAAAAAGCTTCGCTTTCATCAATAAAAACGGCGTCTCAGTGTGACGGAAGGACAAAACGGAGAGAAAAAGATGCGTTTTCAAACTGAAGCGTATTAGTGTGGACATGGCCCAAAGCTGTGAGTCTTTTTAATCAGGTTAATCACAACAAAGTGAATGAAACTCATTAAGGGCTACACCTGTAATCCTTCTGGTTCCTGTCACATGACCCAGATGATCATGAGAAACCTGACCACGGAGGAGGTGTACGTCTTCACGTACGAGGAATGGCTCTCCAAGACCAAAGGCCCCAAGAGGACGAAGGTGTGTGAACTCCCGGCCGTGGTGGACGACGAGGAGATGGTGGAGAGGACCACTTACATCATTCAGGTTAAAACCAGTGACCTTACTGGTAGGTGGAGTTCACACGACGCATGCGGGACTGACTGGATCCTAAGCTTGTTTCCCTCACAGAATTAAAGAAATTAAAAAGGCTTTTATCTCACAATTCTCACATTTTGAATTGCGAGGAAAAAAAAGGATTCAAAAGGCAGAATTACCTTTTTATTTTTTATTCCATGGTGGAAACAAACTTCCATATGAAGCAGAAAACATCACTAATATTATAAACAACCATTATGATATTAATGTAACACTGTACAGTAAGGGTCCATTGTTCAGCATTAGTTAAATACGTTTGTTAACGAACTGGTAATGTACATTTCAACATTTACAAATATATTATCAAAATAAAAAGGTTGCCTCTGTTAATATTATTAAGTAACTTTAACAAAGATATAAAAAGTTATGTTAACTAATGGAACCTTATATTAAAGTGTTACCATTAATTTTACTGTGTCATTGATGAATAAAATTGATAAATGAGAAAGAAAGCGAATGAAATGACTGCTAATGTAGCCTGAAGGAATGTTTTATTGGTCATTTCTTTCAAAACTTAGGAGTTTTAATGAATTTCTGAACCAAGGTTTATATATATATATATATATAAATACATTTATTTTATTATTTTATTTCAGCTAGTTGCCAAGGCAATTTCTTATTTTCATTTAGTATAACTTGATCAACAACTAAACAACTAAAACAAAGAATTAAATAAAGAATTAATAAAAAATAGACGTATTAAAAAATCAAAAAGGATCAAATTTTGTAAAACTAATACAAATATATAAATATTAAATAAATATTTTAAAAAAACAATCACGATTGATTGCACACTAATTAAGCATACACCATTTATCTTGTTTAGCATGTTGATTATGGCATAATTTGCAATGTCCAGCCAAGCAAACCATCAGATTGAAGGATGATTCTCACAAAACTGTATTTTCTGCAAGTTTTTTCCAGGTAAATTTAGGCGTATATCCAAAAAATGACATTTGGAGACTCCAAAAGGACACCATTTAATTTATGCCCACACTAAACAGTGCTCTCCACACTCTCATAGGCAGTAATGAGATTCAGTGGAGATATTACACCGTAAACATCATGAGATGAGCTAGATCATGAGACGCTGCTCTGTTATATTAAATGCACAAGCGTTTTCCTGTGTGTTTCTGCAGCCGCTGGGACCGACGCCAACGTGTTTCTGATCGTGTTCGGGGAAAACGGAGACACGGGAACACTAGCACTGAAGGAGAGCAGCAACAGGAACAAGTTCGAGCGCAAACAAGTGGACGTTTTCCGATTCCTGGACGTCCTGAGCCTGGGCGAGCTGTCGAAGGTTCGAGTCTGGCACGATAACAAGGGTCCCGCGCCCGGATGGCACCTGGAGTTCATCGACGTGAAGGACGAGCTCCTCGATCAGACCTTCCGCTTCCCCTGCGACCGATGGCTGGCCAAGAGCGAAGACGACGGGCAGATCATGAGGGAACTGGCATGTGCCAATAATGATATTCTGGATCTCAGTGAAAAGACCAGTAAGAGAGAGAGAGAGAGAGTGTTTTAGACATTTGTAACCAAGCCGATCTCACCAGTTTTACGAGGTGGCTAATTCGTGCCAATTCGTACCGATTTTTGCTAAATCGTACATATTTTACGAGTTTCCAAATTCGTATGAATTCGTAAGAATGACCTGACCCCGCCCCTAAACCTCCCCATCACGTGGGTTTAGACAAATCGTACGAATTCGCCACCTTTTAATCGCTCGTATGAATTAGTCGTGAGATTACGGGAGAGGATTAGGGCCAAGCAATAATAAAAAAATAAAACCATCTCGAGATTAAAGTCATTATAATGCGAGATTAAACTCGTTAAATTTCGAGAAAAAAGTTGTTGTGTTTTGAGAAAAAACTCGTTAAATTTCGAGAAAAAGTCGAAATACAATCTTGAGAATAAACTCATTACATTTTGAGAATAAAGTCGTTGTGTTTCGAGAAAAAACTCGTTAAATTTCGAGAAAAAGTCGAAACCTCGATGAATCGGGCGTAGGTGAAGGCAGCGATAACCTTGCATTTGTCCACTGGTTGTCATTTCATGTTGGACAAAAGCGAGTACATCACGCAAATTGGACTGATTTTTTCTTCTAAAAAGACCTAGCCGCTTGCAAATTCTCTTTAAAGTTCGTATGCTAATTATTATTCTGTCATAATTAGCTAAAGTTGATAGTATTTCTTTGTTACTGAAAGAAAGTCTAAAATAACGCTTGACTAAGTGATCCAACTGTCATGTCCTCTATCAGTATATGCAATGAACACTGATCGAATGCGTAATTCTTCATTTCATTTCGACTTTTTTTCTCGAAACACAACGACTTTATTCTCAAAATTTAATGAGTTTGTTCTCACGATTATTTCGACTTTATTCTTGAAATGTAATGAGTTTATTCTCACAATTATTTTGACTTTTTTCTCGATTTAACAAGTTTTTTCTCGAAACCCAACGACTTTATTCTCGATATTTAATGAGTTTATTCTCAAGATTGTATTTAGACTTTTTTCTCGAAATTTAACGAGTTTTTTCTCTAAACACAACGACTTTATTTTCGTTATTTAATGAGTTTATTCTCACGATTGTATTTCTACTTTTTTCTCGATTTAACGAGTTTTTTCTCTAAACACAACGACTTTATTTTCGATATTTAATGAGTTTATTCTCACGATTATTTCGACTTTTTTCTCGAAATGTAACGAGTTTTTTCTCGAAACACAACGACTTTATTCTTGAAATGTAATGAGTTTATTCTCACAATTATTTTGACTTTTTTCTCGATTTAACAAGTTTTTTCTCGAAACCCAACGACTTTATTCTCGATATTTAATGAGTTTATTCTCAAGATTGTATTTCGACTTTTTTCTCTAAATTTAACGAGTTTTTTCTCTAAACACAACGACTTTATTTTCGATATTTAATGAGTTTATTCTCACGATTGTATTTCTACTTTTTTCTCGATTTAACAAGTTTTTTCTCGAAATACAACGACTTTATTCTCGATATTTAATGAGTTTATTCTCAAGATTGTATTTCGACTTTTTTCTCGAAATTTAACGAGTTTTTTCTCTAAACACAACGACTTTATTTTCGATATTTAATGAGTTTATTCTCACGATTGTATTTCTACTTTTTTCTCTAAATTTAACGAGTTTTTTCTCGAAACACGACGACTTTATTCTCTAAATGTAATGAGTTTATTCTCACGATTGTATTTCGACTTTTTTCTCGAAATTTAACGAGTTTTTTCTCTAAACACAACGACTTTATTTTCGTTATTTAATGAGTTTATTCTCACGATTGTATTTCTACTTTTTTCTCGATTTAACGAGTTTTTTCTCTAAACACAACGACTTTATTTTCGATATTTAATGAGTTTATTCTCACGATTATTTCGACTTTTTTCTTGAAATGTAACGAGTTTTTTCTCGAAACACAACGACTTTATTCTTGAAATGTAATGAGTTTATTCTCACAATTATTTTGACTTTTTTCTCGATTTAACAAGTTTTTTCTCGAAACCCAACGACTTTATTCTCGATATTTAATGAGTTTATTCTCAAGATTGTATTTCGACTTTTTTCTCGAAATTGAACGAGTTTTTTCTCGAAACACAACGACTTTATTTTCGATATTTAATGAGTTTATTCTCACGATTGCATTTCTACTTTTTTCTCGATTTAACAAGTTTTTTCTCGAAATACAACGACTTTATTCTCGATATTTAATGAGTTTATTCTCAAGATTGTATTTCGACTTTTTTCTTGAAATTTAACGAGTTTTTTCTCTAAACACAACGACTTTATTTTCGATATTTAATGAGTTTATTCTCACGATTGTATTTCTACTTTTTTCTCTAAATTTAACGAGTTTTTTCTCGAAACACGACTTTATTCTCTAAATGTAATGAGTTTATTCTCACGATTGTATTTCGACTTTTTTCTCGAAATTGAACGAGTTTTTTTTCGAAACACAACGACTTTATTCTCGATATTTAATGAGTTTATTCTCAAGATTGTATTTCGACTTTTTTTTTCTCGAAATTTAACGAGTTTAATCTCGCATTATAATGACTTTAATCTCGAGATGGTTTTATTTTTTTATTATTGCTTGGCCCTAATCCTCTTCCATATGAGATAGCGTTGTCGTAACCCTTGTTGTGTTTATTCTGTGCATGTGAATTTGCACTGTAACATCTCTCCAGAATATGAGATCGAGATCACGACAGCCAGTTCTGACGACGCCGAGACGAAGGAGAACGTGTGGATCGTCCTGGAGGGGAAGAAAAGCCGATCCAAAGAGTTTATGATGGAGAACTCAAAGAAGAAGAAGTTTTTGCGGTATGTTTACATAGCCAATGATACTATTCAAGCTTTATTTCTATAGTGCTTTATACAACACAGATCAGGGCTTTTAGATGCCACGGACCCCAAAAATATGATTTAAAAGTCTAAAAGATAGCTTTATATTTTTATGTAAAAAGACCCAATTAATACTGTGAAAATGTTATATTATAAATGTGCAAACTATTTAGTTTCTATTAGCCGACTTCCTTGTGTTTTTAACTGTAAATTGCAGAAGATGTATATTTTTTTTATCCCAAAAAACTAACATTTTAATCAAATTTGTATTTGTTTAAATAGTATTTCATTGATTTAAATCCATTTATTTAGTAAGTTTAATAAAAAAAATATTTATTTGCTTTTACATTTTACACTGATTTTCAAATGTATTAATTTATTATTTATTTTACTTCAATTAAATTTTATTTATTTAAATTATTTTTTTATTTAAATTATTTGTTAGTTGGAATAGTCTTATTTTTATTTATTTGTTTTTACATTTTACACTGATTTTCTTATTATTTATTTATTTTAATCAAATGTATTAATTTATTTTTTTTATACTGCTTTTTCTCTAAATTTTCCCGGAGCCCAGTTTGAAAACCCCTGACTCAGATTGTAACAGAATAAATGATACAAACTTCATCAAATAGGAGATAAACTCTCCTCTCTCGCAGTAAAGCTGCTCTACAGAAGACAGTAGTGTCATGTGGTGTGAAATTCAGCTCTTCAGTAGTTCAGAAATTCAGTAGAATCAGCGGTATTTTATTTTTTTATTTTTTTATTTTTTATCTCACAATTCTGACTTTTTTCTCGCTATTGCAATTCGGCCTTAAAAACTTTTTTTAAACTAAAAAAAGTCAGCATTGCAAGATATTATGGAAGCTTGTTTCTACCACAGAATAAAAAATAAAAAAAAGGGGGAAAATGGTTTATCTCCGTCATCACTACAAAAAAACTCTTTAAAACTATTTTTCAGTGTAAATTACTGAACGCATGACTACTAATGCATCATAATCTGACTCTGTTCCAGTGGTGCCACGGACTCATTCGAGTTTTCCTCTAAAAATGTGGGAGAGGTCGTTGGGATTTGCTTGGGTCATTTGACGAAGGAGAAGAAGGTGAAGAATGAGTGTTTCTGGCACGTGCAGGAGGTGGTGATCACAGAGAAAGAGCTGGGAAACAAGTGAGTTCACGTCTCCTCGTTCCTCTGAATCAGTGCCGTGTGTCGGGAAAGTTACTTTAAAAGTAATGCATTACAATACTGCGTTACTCCCAAAAAAAGTAACTAATTGTGTTACTTAGTTACTTTTTATGAAAAGTAATGCTTTAAATTACTTTTGCGTTACTTTTTCTCACCTCGGCTGGGCTTGCTTGATTTTTAATAACCATAAACGTTCTATTTTTGGTAAATGTAAAGACCTTTTCACACCAGAAGTGAAGAGAATAATCCTCAGGCTGAAGGACATGCACATTTACTCCGGTACAGCTCAGCTGTTATTCTGGATTAAAGAACAATAGGATTCAGGAGAAGGAAGTTCAACACTCGTATTTCTAAATCTAATCTAAAGTAGTTTTTGCTCATTAGTATGGTTGAATTAGATCACTGAAGGTCAGCAGCAAAGACATTGGTTAATAAAGTGAGATTAAATACATTAAGTGTATTTGTGTAATTTAATATAGTTAATTATAAAGTTTTGTGTAAAATTCTGAGAGTGCATTTTACTGTTTTTATTCATTTTGAGGAATACTGAATGTTTTCGTGCAAGTGAGACGAGTAAATGCATGTAGTCTAGAACTAAAATCAGCGTCATGTTTACACAGCAAACACAACACAACACACACACTCACACACACACACACTCACACACACACACACACACACCTCCTCACTTTATTTCCCTCAACAGAAGGACAGGAGAGCTGTCAGTCAATACATGTGAGAAAGTAACTTAGAAATTTTACATATTTTGTTGTAAATTGAAAAAGTAATGCGTTACTTTACTAGTTACTTGAAAAAGTAATTTGATTACTTGTAATGAGTTACACCCAACACTCATATGTGTGCATTAATATATGCATATTATTATTATTTTATTTTTATGGCATATATACATATATTGTTTTTAATGGCATATATTTATATATATGTGACCCTGGACCACAAAACCAGTCACATGGGTCAATTTTCTGAAACTGAGATTTATACATCATCTGAAAGCTGAATAAATAATCTTTCCATTGATGTGTGGTTTGTTATGATAGGACAATATTTGGTCGAGACACAACTATTGAACATCTGGAATCTGAGGCAAAAAAATCTAAACATTGAGAAAATCTCCTTTAAAGTTGTTCATTTATGTTGGCGATTGTGCTGCATTCACTCACACAAATACATGTTTTATATATTTACGGTAGGAAATTTACTAAATATCTTCATGGAACATGATCTTTACTTAATATCCTAATGATTTTTGGCATAAAAGAAAAATGGATAATTTTGACCCATACATGTATAGTTGGCTATTGCCACAGATATCCCCGTGCGACTCGAGACTGGAGACGTGATCCAGGGTCTATATGAAATGATTGATATAGATATAGATATATATGGGAAAATTATAATAAAATAATATGACTAATTTGAAATATTATATATATTTTTTTATTTTTTTTTATTTAATATTTCAAATTAGTCATATTATTTGATTTAAATGTTCCCAACACTGGGCGTGACTGAGCAGATCCCGGCGTTATTCTCCGCAGGTTCTACTTCACGTGTGACGCACGGATTCCCCTGGCCGCCAAGAGAGACGAGTTCATGACGTTCGAGTGCACCAAAACCGTGGAGAGTTTCGCCAGCAAAGTCCGCAGTTTGGTTCCCGTTAAATACGAGATCATCGTAATCACGGGAGACGTGAAGGAAGCCGCCACCGACGCCAACGTCTTCATCACGATCTACGGCGTCAACGGGGACTCCGGGAAACGGGCCCTCAGGCAGAAGTTCAGGAACCTGTTCGAGCGGGGCCGAACGGACCGGTTCCTGCTGGAGATGCTGGATCTGGGAGAGCTCCTGCGGGTCCGGGTGGAGCACGACGACTCCAGCACGTCGGCCGGCTGGTTGCTGGAGTGTGTGGAGGTCACCAACACCGCCAACTGGGTGACCACCATCTTCCCCTGCGCCAAGTGGCTCGACCGCAACAAAGGCGACGGGCAAACTCGCAGAGTACTGTATCCCAAATACTGAACGCGCATGGGACTTATTTGTACTTTTGTAAAGAAATTCAAATAAACTTCCTTTGTATTTGTATTGAGGATTTGCTACTGTCGTCATCGTCTTGA
Organism: Rutilus rutilus; assembly: GCA_021464565.1. NCBI lineage: Eukaryota > Metazoa > Chordata > Actinopteri > Cypriniformes > Leuciscidae > Rutilus > Rutilus rutilus. The sequence continues at coordinate 861,213 of JAJAQA010000019.1, read as the reverse complement.
AATCCTGTCGCTTTCTCAAGGTTTTGAGCCCTAAAACTGCAGCGAGATGTTTTCATAATGCAATCATTTGAGCAGAAATATGTTCTTGAAGTCTCCCTGAGATTTCTCCGACACGTTTGTTTACGTTTATTGTTCACGACATGCAGTTAAACAAATGAAATAGCTCATCCTTTTAGTAAGTGTTTCATTTTGATTGTTTATAATTTTATATTTTTATGATTTATGAATAATTATTAGCCTTTAAATCAACTCACGAACCATTAAAGTGTGTTGGAGCAATTCATTTAGAAATGTCAATTGTTTTCCCTTTACTTTATTGACTCATGACTCCTGAATAAATTAACTAGTCATTAAATGTGCTTGGTTCCCTAAAGCCCGATTGCCTCGAAGTTGTTTTAAATCATATGTTACTTTTGATTCGAAAGCCGGTCTGAAACCAGTGCTTTCATTCCCCAACACCGCCAACTGGGTGACCACCACACTCACAGAGGTCTGTAGCCTAAATACTGAACGCTTGTGATCTTGAACTCTGGGACTTATTTGTACTTTTTTTTAAAGAAATTCAAATAAACTTCCTTTGTATTGAGAATTGCTACTGTCGTCATTGTCTTCAAATCCTGCCACTTTCTAAAATGTAGCTGAGTAGCTAAACTTTTAATATTTGACAACTAATTTTCAATGTAGCTAAATGTTAAAAGACTGATAGTAGGCCTAATATTCAGTGATGCAAAGTATGCAACTTTTTTGTGTGTAAATGACGCTGTTTTAATTGAAAATAGCCTTTATGAATTAGCCTACGTGATTTTGTAATTGGAAGTAAGGCTATGAATATTTTCTTTATTCCACTAAATCCCTTTAAATTCTTTAATGGTTTAATTGCTGTAAGCGCCATTACGTTTGTTGTAACCCACAGCTTTATATAGTCTTTATTGTCTTGAAATCCTGACTCTTTCTCGAGTTAGTGAACCTGTCAGCCGCCAAAAACTGAAGCGAGATGTTTTCATAATGCAATAATTTGAGCAAGTCTCCCTGAAATTTTAATACTTCATTGATTTATCAACACATTCACGTTTACGGTTCTCTGATGTCATTAAATGATCACATGACATGCATCTAAACAAATGAAATATTTCATCCTGTTAGTAAGTGTTACACTTTGATTGTTTATAATTTGATATTTTTATGATTTATGAATAATTATTAGCCTTTTAATCAACTCACGAACCATTTAAGTGTGTTGGAGCAATTCATTTATAAATGTAAAAAATGTCTCCCTTTACTTTATTGACTCATGACTCCTGAACAAATTGACTATCATTAAATGTGCTTGGCTCCCTAAAGCCCACTTGCCTTGAAGTTGTTTGGAACAATAAATGTCAAGTGTAGGTTAAATGATTTGGAGATTTTAGTGTGCATAAAAGTTTTCAGACCTGCACACTTCCAAGACCAAGTGTGTGTATTACTGGGACAAGATTCATACTCAGAATAAGCAGCACAGATGTAATGACATGCATGACACAACAATGAAATATATATATATTTTTTTAGGCATTTTCAACATTTTATTTGAAAAAACACATACAAAAAGGGTCATATACAAGACAAGAAATTAAAAAAGAAAGAAAAATTTGGGTTAAGCTATGCAACTTTTTGCATCATCATTAGTAATAAATACAGTACAAAATCCACCAAAAGTGAATCTAAGATTTTTTTTTTAACGCAATATACACTTATCTAGTTATCATACATTATAATCACCAAGCTATTGCTTAAATATTGTCAATACATATTTTTCTACTTGAGCTATAAAATATTCATGTCAGAAAACATTGCGCAGTAACAGCACACAGCAGTGTCTTGTACAAAGAGCCACTTCCCTTTCACTGGCAGGTTATTCAACTATTTTTTTTTTACTTTTTTTTTTACTTTTTATGTCAGCAGCAGAAAAAACATCAGAAATATTTATGGTAAAATATTTTAACATATGTATCCATTCTCATACGCATATTAAAACCTGAGAAAGACATGCATTACAGAGCTTGTGCTTTAGGATCTACGGTTCAGTCTGTTAGCGAAACATGACACTACTATTGCTTATGTCCAAAATCTGCTGGAGAGATGGATCAAATCAAGAGACTTTAAGGCTACACAGGCTAGAAACACAAATCATACAATATAAAGCCATTTTTTTATTTTTCCGCGTATAGGAAACAATCTCTACAGGTGTAGAAAGTAACTGTTATTCCAGGTACAGATTGTTTTGCATGGCAGGAAACGCAATTATTTCACTGGAAACGAGAGTTATCTGCCGTATCGATGAGCTATAGTGTAAAAACACAATGCAATGTTGACAGATTATTAGGGGGGTTGAAGTTAAATACAGGGTTCGTACAAGGTGCTTCAATTTAACTTTTTAAAATGTAAGTCCTTGAAAAACCCTGAAAACAGCCATATTTATGAAAAACTGTTGAATTATTGAAAGACAATATATGTGAAAGTAGTGTTACTTAACGCTGCAGCCCGTCTGATATCGATATAGAGCAATTTCGCATGGCTATGAGTGTGATATTGCTCATATAAATATCCTAGTATATGATACAGCTTTCATTCTTCAGGTAAATCATAATGGTGGAAGTTTTAATAAGGAAAACGATATCTTTGTCATAGTATCCTTTCAATGGTTAAGTTACCACAGTCATTACTCTTTATTTGTACCATTTTGTTTTATTGGTTTATTTTTACTAATCTACTTCACTTTTTTAGAATTTGAAAGACAATAAAGATATTGTTTGATAAGTGAGATCTCTCATTGTAGTGCTTTAAACCAAAAAAGTAGTGCTTGAAAAGTGAAATTTCACTTTACAGTATCTGTACGAACCCCTGTAAATAACCTGACGTGGGAAAATGGTGAAATATGACAAACATATACGGCAGCGACACTAGAATGTACCACAACACGACCTGCATTCAACATTTAAAGCCCCTTATATGAAGTACCGATACGAATCCAAAGGCAAAGGAAAACGCTACTAATGGGAAAAAATAAGCATAACTTAAAGTTAAAGCCACATGGGCACAAGACAAGCAGCTCTAATCAATCACAGTAAGCGCTGAACTCGCTCCTCACGACTGAAGACAGATCTTTCGCAGGACGACAGTGAGAGGCAGCAAAGCTGAGAGTGCAAAAACAGCAGAGACATGCAAAACAAGTCCAGTTGGTCTACGAGCTCACAGCTGAACGACTCTTTGAAATCGCATTAATGGAATGTAACCAAAAAACTACAGCACCACATACTAGCACGCTTCAGCACGCCCTGCTGGGGAGTTTAGCTTGTTTTGACACCTAGCCCCTTAAAGTACAACCGCATGCAAAGCACTCCCATTAAAGTATAGCACAATGAGGTATTTATACACACGTTATGCTGACGTAAATAAATAAACCAATCGATTACATTGCGATACTAGCTCAGAACTTAAATACGCACCCATAGTAGGTGAAGTTAGTCATAAATTATGATTGTTAAATACTTAAGGCATTTCGACGCACGATATCGTGTAAACTATGAAACGCGGACGGACGATGAAAAAAAGATCACGCGACGATCGAAAACAAGAAAATGCTTCCAACTTCCTGGCTTCCGCTCCAAGCAGCTGAACGCTTGAATTCGGGAAAAGTTGCAAAAGCAAAGTCAAGAACTTCTGCTACGGAAAAACAGTCACATACATTGAAAGTGGTCAGTGAGGCAACAACTATCGTTTAGGGATGCACCCTATATCGGCCACCATATCGGTATCGGACGATTTATGTTCATTTTTTATGTTATCGCTGATAAGAACATTTAGGGCGATATTTCAAAGCTGATAAATGATGTATTAATTTCCTTCAGCTGAGATACTTCAGATGCGCACTGATCAACATGATGGTTTTGAATTACTTGAAATATGGTTGAAATTACTTCAAAAAGGAAAATACGGTTAAGTGCAACATGCAGCACATATCTCTGTCATATCTCTGTCATATCTCTGTCAGATCTGGCTACATAAAAGAACATTATATATAGTTGTGTGCTTGGGTCATGGCTTTTAATGGTGAGAGTTTTGTTTTTGTAATCAGGCTTTCAAAACTTATATAAAAATTTGGATTTAGATTCATTGGCCAATATATCGGTTATCGGCTTTCAAATATAAAGAGTTATCGGTATCAACCAAAATTTGCAACTAGATTTATCGGCCAATATATCGGTTATCGGCTTTCAAATATAAAAAGTTATCGGTATCGACCAAAATTTGCAACTAGATTTATCGGCCAATATATCGGTTATCGGCTTTCAAATATAAAAAGTTATCGGTATCGACCAAAATTTGGAACTAGATTTATCGGCCAATATATCGGTTATCAGCTTTCAAATATAAAGAGTTATCGGTATCGACCAAAATTTGGATTTAGATTTACCGGCCAATATATCGGTTATCGGCTTTCAAATATAAAGAATTATGGGTTATCGTATCGCCAAAGTCTTCATATTGGTGCATCCCTACTATCGTTACGCAAAGAAACTGTGCTGTTAAAAAGTCTGCTTCCTTGTTTTTTTTTGTGTGTGTGTTTTTTTTTTTTTGGGAATGAGTGCACGATACGCAAGGAAACAGCTTACTCGAGTGCAAATGCAAAAAAGCAGGGAAACGATCACACGCTTCATCAGAACGTGAGTGCATTTACAAAAATAACCACTAACTACAGTAAGACAACAATAAATAACTTGTTTTGTTTTTTCCAGCATCGCAGCTACTTATGTCGAGAAGCTGTACCAGCCCCGCGCGGACACAGCTTGGCAAGAGAAGAGAAATAAAACCGGAAAGAGTGATCGTGAAGAACAGCCTTAGAAAAGTTATGTTTGGTTTCTATAAAACAAATGGCTTTACTCCCTTGTCATGTCCTCTAGAAATGGCAGCAAACAGGTTTCATGCACATTATGACTCTACAAGCGAGACCACGAGTCACAGAGCGAATGGAAACACAGAGTTATGCCGTTACTATTCGACGTGTGCTTGTGCTACAGGCATTAAGGTACATGTTTCACTCGCGGTGACTTCGGAGACGCTTCGAGAACACAGTGTCTTCAGGATTAGTAGGATGCGGCGCGGGAAACGTCCTCGCGTCACGTTTCCCAGAAGAACCCGGGCTCTCGCTTCAACATGCATTTAGTGGATACGTTTCTAAGCGTTGGACAAAATGCAGACCGTCACAGTTCATTATCAAGCCTGGCCTCACGATTACATACGAACGTCAAGCATCATCTCCGATAATTACACACACACGACGACGACTGAGCGTTTTTCAACACTTCTCTCATTCGCTCATGATGTGTTTTTTCCACAAATGATTCGTTCGACTACGTTTAAAGAAGTTCATGACCAACCGCGTGTGATATGCTGTGATGCTTCATCCGTGACCCACTGAGAACATTTGGTTGGTCATCGTTCCCCCGTCCTAAACACACTCACTCACACACACACACACATCGAGAGCACTTTGACTGAAACCATCTTCATCGACAGACTCGTTCTTCTCCACTCTTCTCTGTTCTTATGGTCATTTGGCTCAGAAGGCAAAGGTCAGAGGTGAGAGTGGTGATGGAGATGACACACATTTTGGCAAAGTGCCCACGAGGGGACGAAGAAAGACGACAGGACTTTTCGCTAGTGCTACACGAGACATCAGCTATCAGGGGACAACTGCGTCTCAATGTCTACCCTGCAGATGGGACACTTCTTATTGGTCGCCAGCCACTGGTCAACACAAGCCTGATGGAAGAGGTGCATGCAGGGTAATCTCCTGAGAAAAGAACGAAAAACGAAAGTTAATCGCTACCGTTTTCATTAGGAGATCAATGAAAGTGAGTGTCGAGCAGAACTACCTGACGTCCTCTCCGTCTTCGAGCATCGAGAGGCATATTGTGCATTTCTCATCCGTGTCGAGCTCCTCTTCATACATGCCGATCTTCAGATCTAGAGGTCTTCTCTGTGGATCACATGCGCAGTTATTAGACACATGCTTTTTTTTTAATCCAATAGCAATTTACACTTAATAAATTACAGGTTCAACCAAGTGCACAACAGTCAGATATTAAAAACATATTAATTCTCCAGCAGCCTAACATCTACAGCATCTCCATTTTATTTATATTTATATATATTTATGTGACCTGTGCTGGCAAAATGAATTGCAATGAGCACATTTTCAAAAATGAGTTATTGTTATTTTCACAAAAAAATTCAAACTGATTTGTTGGAATCAGACAAAAAATTATTGAGCTGCACGTTTATAGGCGAAGAGTCAGCAAGTCAATTTTGAGAAAAGGTTTACTCACCAACACAGATATTTTGAAATAGGCTACTGTAATTCAGTAATGTGTGTATCGGGATCGCATGCTGTCTGAGAGTCTTTGTGCACACACTTCGGATCTGTCAGTCAGCGCGAATAAGATCGTTTTGTTTGTTTGCATCAGCATGAGTTTGAAAATCACATTTCATTGGTTCAGACTCATGCCATCGAGAATTCGCTTTGAATATTCACAAAAATGGAATACTAGCCAAGCCGTTTTAGCTTAAACTGTACCCAGCGTTACTCATCGTAATTGCATTTTTACTAGTAAGAATTAAATTAGAGAGCTCTACAATTCAATTATTACAAGTAAAAAAATGAATTAAAGATATGTAGAATTGCAGAGCTCTGTAATTGAATTAAAGAACTCTGCAATTGCATTCTTACTAGTAACAATTCAATTGTACAGCTCCGTAATTAAAAATGAATGGAAGTCAATGGAGACATATGACTAGTAAAAATTAATTTGTAGAGCTCTCTAATTGGAATTGTTACTAGTAATAATTGAATTAGAGAGCTTTGTAATTGTAATTCTTACTAGTAATAATTGAATAAGAGAGCTCTCTAATTGGAATTCTTACTAGTAAAAATGCAATTACGACGAGTAACGCTGGGTACAGTTTAAGCTAAAACGGCTTGCCATAGTATACTGCGTTTTACAACGACACCGAACTTGTGCTGAGGGGAAGCGCGGGAAGCGAGCAGAGGAAAACCGCATTTTTAATGGACAAAGGAGAGGTATTCCTCTCGTAAAACGCACAAATAAAGATACTTTTAGATGTTTAATTGCTATCTGGAGCATTGGGATCGCTAGACGAGGGCATTCTCATTCCTTTTGCCAGCACGGGTCTCATGATTACATATTATTCACACAAAAGCAGTAAATTTCACTTTTTTTGTCAGCGAACTAAAATATTTACTGAAGCGCCACTGAGATTTACAGTTAATATTTCAATAATTTAACATCACAATCACATGGTTCTATGATGTTGGTTAATGATCACATGACATGAGCATAAACATAAAATATTTCATCTTTTTTATTTGCTTTCTCTTTTGATTTTTATACCCATATAGTACATGTGGTTTTCCTATTGAAAGCTAGAAACAAGTTTGGTCAAAAGTTATCAAAGTAGTTGGATTATGTGGTAACACTTTACAACAAGGTTCATTAATTAAGTTAATGTGTTAACTAACGTGAACGAACCATGAGCAATCTATTTGTTACTGTATTTATTCATCTTTGTTAACGTTAATAAAAATACAGCTGTTCATTGTTAGTTCACAGTGCATTAACTAATGTTAACAAGATTTTAATAAAGTATTAGTAAATGTTGAAATTAACATTAACAAAGATTAATAAATGCTGTAAAAGTGCAGTTCATTATTAGTTCATGTTACTAAAAGTTAACTAACGAACCTTATTGTAAAGTGTTACCGATTATGTTAACTAAAATATGTAATCTAATTGATAATGTCGCTAAATACAATTTCCCAGTAATGGACGACAATTATGTGATGCATAAATACATAAATAAAAAATTTGAATGTAATATACATTTTTAGTAATGTTTACCTTTTTATACTTGTGAGGAAAGGTAAACCTCTCGATGGTGGTCTGCACAGCCCCTCGGTTCACATTTCCCAGTCTGTCCTCCAGCTGCAGGAGCTCCTGGAATAAAACCACAGGGAAACATCAGATGAGATCATGAGATCTGAACACGTGTGATGATGAAGAACACCATCTGAGATCATGAGAACTGAACACGTGTGATGATGAAGAACACCATCTGAGATCATGAGATCTGAACACGTGTGATGAAGTACACCATCTGAGATCATGAGATCTGAACACGTGTGATGATGAAGAACACCATCTGAGGCGTGACGTACCTCGTAACTCTCCCGCACTGCAGACGCGTGTCGAGACGGGCTGAGGCCTTGAAGAGCCAGCAGGTGTAACTGAGGATATGGGTAATTTCTGATCTCATGGACAACCTGTGCAGGACAACACCATTCATTAACATACAACAGCAATGAACAATTGGATTCTGAGGCTTTTAGAAGAGCATGTGATGTGGGATGCATTTAAAAAAACAAATGTGTTTTGCATGTCGCAGCATGACTTATATAAGTCGCAGCATGTTTTGCATGATTAAAAAAATGGGACTTCGGAAAATACGGTAGCTTAAAGGGGTCCTTGATTATGATTTCACTTTTTAGTGTGTAATGTTGCTGTTTGAGCATAAAGAACATCTGCAAAGTTACAATGTTTAAAGTTCAATGCAAAAAGAGATTTTCTTTTACAGAAATCGCTCTTTAAGGACTACAACAAACAGCTGGTAGGAACTACAACAAGCTTCTTCCTGGGTTGGTGACATCACAAACCCTAAAATTTACATAAACCCCGCCCCCTGGGAACACACAACACAGAGGTGAGGCCATGTTGGGCTGCTTTAGAGAAGAGGAAGAGTTGCTGGCACTGTTTTTTACACCCCGGAAAAAGTTTGCCCTAACTTAAGGCTGATGAACTTAGAGAGGTTAAAATATATTTTGAACACTGTTCCTGAAGATTATGACCTCAACGTTTGTCTGTGCGCTGCACATTTTACAGAGAACAGCTTCCAGAAGAGAGTTTATGCAGGCCATACGCACAAAAGCTTCTCCTGAGAGACGGAGCCGTTCACATGTTGTCGGGACAATCTGTTGTTTATGGATCAAAACTTGTTAGTATGTCTTATTATTTGTAGTTGTGTTTTCTATTAACAGTTCCAATTATAAGGTTTATGTAGTTGCTACTATAACTATGATGTAAACGAAAGGCAAAGCTTTGCCTCCGCTCGCCTGCTAACTAACGTTTGTACTAACAACTAACTCTTGCTTTTGTAAGACAGTTCTGTGATCGATTACTGTTTGTATTACCATAGTTTTCTGACCAATATGATTAAATGGTGGATCGTATCTATGAGAAAATTACCAAAAAAATATACCACTCTGAAACATCTTGTGAAATCCGTCCATTAACATTGTCAGGGTCTGAATCGGTCTCGAAATGTTTTGAAGTTGTTTATATTTCATTCATATTTACATCTGAGTAGTGCTTGCGGTTATGAAGGGGTGGGACATTTCCCCGAACACGCGCTAAAGCGCTGTCAATCACAGCACACTGGGCCAGCTAACCAATCACAGCACATTTCGTATTTCGGAAGGAGGAGCTTCAGCGAAAACGACGCGTTCAACCAGACTGGGGAGAGAGGAGCTGTAATAATGTAAAATATGTGAAAGAATGCGTTTTAATCAAGCATTAAAACATGTTCAAGTACACCCCAAAAACAAAATCAAGACTTTGTGAAAGGGCGTAATAGGACTCCTTTAAATAGCGTAAACAGTGGCACTGGCAACGCCAAGTTCATGGGTTCGATTCCCAGGGAATGCATGAACTGATCAAATGTATAGGTTTAATGCAATGCAAGTCGTGTCTGCCGAACGCACACATGTAAGTGTGATTGGAAAGGCGCAGACTGACCACTTGTGCCGAGGTGTTGTTCCTGGGGAAGTGATGCAGGCGTGGAGAGGTCAGGTAATGCTGATAATGCTGGGTGAGAGGAGAGACGTGATACTGTGGCAGGCCTGGATCCACACTCAGATCCCTGAACACAAACACACCACAGATGTCAGTAGATCAGAGCCGAGACTGAGGACTAGTTTACGCAGTATCTGAACACGGACGCACCAGTCTGTTCCTTCGGCAAGGTAGCGCGGCTGCTGTGGGACCGGCGCTGGGATGTGAAAGGATTGTGGGTAATCATACGGCGGGCGCAGCGTCTGCGGATGGGGAAGAGTTCGGTCTGAAGCGTGTCTGCTGGGAAAAATCAGAACGAAATTGTTAGAACATAAGAAAGATCTAGTTTTAAAGTCCTCCTGTAGTCAATCATTTTATCCCTTAAAACTCATCTTTGATCACCAAAATTACATATTTAAAAGTTTTTTCCTTGAAAAAAAATTCTTCATGCCTTGAGTGAAATATCTGGAATGTAACTCGACACCCTTGCCTCATTTAGTATACACGGTTCTATGAATATGCAAATGAGCCCCGCCTCCACTCACTCACTCACTCACTCACTCAGCTCAGAGATCCACTGGTTGATGATCACACATTGATCTGATTGGTTACAATATCATTCTAATATGATGATTTGATGCTCAAGAAACATTTTATTATTATTATCAATGTTGAAAACAGTTTTGTAAAAAAAAAAAATCAGGATTCTTTTATGAATAGAAAGTTATTGTAACATTATACACTACCGTTCAAAAGTTTGTTGGTTTTCAACTATTGAAGAAATCAATCAATACTTTTATTCATCAAGGACACATTAAATTGATCAAAAGTGACAGTAAAGACATCTTTAATGTTACAAAAGATTATATTTCAAATAAATGCTGTTCTTTTGAACTTGAAATTGGGAAATTGTACACAACTGTTTTCAACATTGATAATAATCATAAATGTTTCTTGAGCATCAAATAATCATATTAGAATGATTTCTGAATGTGACACTGAAGACTGGAGTAATGATGCTGAAAATTCAGCTTTAATTACAGGAATAAATTACACATATATTCACATAAAAAACAGTAATATTAAATTGTAAAAAATATTTAACAATATTACCTTTTTTGTTTTTTGTTGTTGTTTTTTTTATCAAATAAATGCAGCCTTGGTGAGCAGAAGAGACTTCTTTTAAAAAGTTTTTTTTTCTTTTTTACGGCATGTATATGAGGTCGACTTTGACTTCTGGTCTAGTTTAAACACACCTGGAAGTATCCTCCAGTTTTTTTTTTTTTATACAAATAAATGCAGCCTTGGTGAGCATAAGAGACTTCTTTTAAAACCATTATAAATCTTACTGAGTTTAAACACACCTGTGCTGTGGATGTATCCTAAAACTTTACTGATTCTGATTTAAAACTTTACAATTTACTGATTCTGATTTAAAACGTTACTGATTCTGATTTAAAACTTTACGATTTACTGATTCTGATTTAAAACTTTACGATTTACTGATTCTGATTTAAAACTTTACTGATTCTGATTTAAAACTTTACTGATTCTGATTTAAAACTTTACGATTTACTGATTCTGATTTAAAACTTTACGGATTCTGATTTAAAACTTTACGGATTCTGATTTAAAACTTTACGATTTACTGATTCTGATTTAAAACTTTACGATTTACTGATTCTGATTTAAAACTTTACTGATTCTGATTTAAAACTTTACTGATTCTGATTTAAAACTTTACGATTTACTGATTCTGATTTAAAACTTTACGGATTCTGATTTAAAACTTTACGGATTCTGATTTAAAACTTTACGATTTACTGATTCTGATTTAAAACTTTACGATTTACTGATTCTGATTTAAAACTTTACTGATTCTGATTTAAAACTTTACGGATTACTGTTTTAAAACTTTACGGATTCTGATTTAAAACTTTACGGATTACTGTTTTAAAACTTTACTGATTCTGATTTAAAACTTTACTGATTCTGATTTAAAACTTTACGATTTACTGATTCTGATTTAAAACTTTACGGATTCTGATTTAAAACTTTACGAATTCTGATTTAAAACTTTACGATTTACTGATTCTGATTTAAAACTTTACTGATTCTGATTTAAAACTTTACGGATTCTGATTTAAAACTTTACGGATTACTGATTCTGATTTAAAACTTTACGGATTACTGATTCTGATTTAAAACTTTACGGATTCTGATTTAAAACTTTACGGATTACTGATTTAAAACTTTACGGATTACTGATTCTGATTTAAAACTTTACGGATTACTGATTCTGATTTAAAACTTTACGGATTCTGATTTAAAACTTTACGGATTACTGATTCTGATTAGAAACTTTACGGATTACTGATTCTGATTTAAAACTTTACGGATTCTGATTTAAAACTTTACGGATTACTGATTCTGATATAAAACTTTACTGATTCTGATTTAAAACTTTACGGATTACTGATTCTGATTTAAAACTTTACGGATTCTGATTTAAAACTTTACGGATTACTGATTCTGATATAAAACTTTACAGATTACTGATTCTGATTTAAAACTTTACGGATTCTGATTTAAAACTTTACGGATTCTGATTTAAAACTTTACGGATTACTGATTCTGATATAAAACTTTACTGATTCTGATTTAAAACTTTACTGATTCTGATTTAAAACTTTACGGATTCTGATTTAAAATGACTGATTCGACTTGTGGTCTGGTTGAAACACACCTGTGCTGTGTTGTACTTGGGGTCTAGTTGAAACACACCTGTGCTGTGGGAGAATCCTCCTGTGCTGCGCCTCCAGGATCTGCTGCTGGATGAGGTATTGCTGGTGTAAAGCCTGAGGTAGGAATGATGGGGTCGAGATGTCCTGGAACGGAGGCGCTGGTATATGGTTGAGCGGGGCGTGTGGTTGACCCAGGTGAGGGCTCATTCCCGTGGGAGATTGTCCTGGATGGGGCATTGGGAAATCAACAGGGATCTGGGCCTGAGGGCCTACGTGGAAATGCCGGCAAGAGGTAGCATGACTGTGCTGATGCCTGTTAAAATGAGATCCTGCAAGAACAATGACATCACAGCCAATTATGAGTGGGATTAAACGAATGCTGGAGGCTTGGCCTTCATCGTCTTCATCGAACTTCCAGAAGAAGTGAATGGTCAGCAGTGGGTGTGATGGGAAATGAAGAGTGGAGGGGAGTGAGTAGTGTTTGAATGGCATGTTAGTCTGTTAGCAGTGAATGTGCTTACATACACACAGTCAGTGTTTGAGATTGTAAATCAGATTTACCGTCGGATACATACAGACACAGCGTATGAACAGGGAACTGAAGTCAAACCACTTCACTAATTCATGCCTGTAACCATACTGACAAATGAGGAAATAGTAAGACATGTAACTTTAGTTTATCCTCATCAGTTTGTGGTCAAAACGTTGGTTTAGTTTTTTGTTTTTCCCAAACACTTTGTGCCGAAGGATAATCACTGTTGTTAAAATCTCACACTATTTATAGTACCTAACTTAATAAAATAGGCTGTGACTACGAGGAATGATTACCTCAAAATATAAGTCCGTATGCAAATCCGAGGGACTTTATTTAACCTTCATCCTTCCCTCGCACTTTGTAACGCATCCTCCAAAATGACTCAAAGCCCTAAAATTATACTAAATTTCTTTTGACCAGAAAGATTATTTAATTTAATTTTGATAATATTTTTTTCCATTTTTTAATGCAATTTTTAAGGAGATTTTGTGTTATTTTATTTACCTTTAAATTACTAGATTGGATAGTAATTTAAGCACATTCCTCACATTCTTTCAACTTAAATTCAAAATAACTCACACTTTCATGCATAACCCTTTTAATTCAGCTCTAAATATCTTACATTGTGTGTCTTTGCCGACCTCTTGTGTGAAAATAATAATGTAACATGATATTTCATGACTCTATATGGCCTTATATCTCTATATGGAGTAAATGAGCTGTTCCTCTGGGTCCTAAAGTCAGTTTCTCTTCAGTATGCATTCAGAGACACATGTAGACATTATTAAATCATTTTTTGGTAAAGTTTTAGCATTTTTTGTTAGAATTTTGAGCATTCTTAGGTTTTTCTATGTGTACTGAAGCATTCCTCACATTCCATTAATTTCTAATGGGGTCCGTGAGGGGAGGATTTGTTACTTTTTAAAATTTTAACCACAAAACTCCTCAAATACATTTCATTTTTGTGTGTGTGTATTTGTGGTTCAAGTGCAACAAAAGTCCTGGGGTCTTGGACCCCTCTGATGAACACTCAATAAAAAAAAAGATTTGACCTGAGGGAAGGATGATTAAATGAAATACATACACCTCTTTAGCTATTGTCACGTGCCAGTGATTAACCCTCCGTGTGCCATTACACAATAACACACTTTCTTCCATCTTAAAGTTTGACAAGTCTACTTTCCATGGCGTATTTCTCTAGTCCTGTGGCCGGTTGCATTGACGTGTCTTAAGAACAGCAGTAGCCAATGGGTAATCAGTCCTACTTTTCAAATTCAAATTGGACCAATGTACCTTTTTATTTAACCAACTTAAAGTTAGGACCAGACTTAAAGAAAAAAGCTTGCTGACTAATTAGTCAAATCAGTTTATGCATCCGGCCACTGAACTTCTCCGGTTAATAATAAGCTTGTTCTTCTTTCAGAACCAAACTGTGTGTGAATCCTCTATTTTTTTACCCAAACACTATCCACTGACCCTAAACTTAACCTTAGCATAGCGTTGGTAGAACATCCTGATGCAGTAAATTTGTAAAAAGTCTATTGGTGCACGTTTTACAAGAACATACTGTTTCAGCCTTTCTACTGAAAACAATCATGTTTAATTCAATGTGTTGCTTGTTATGGAAGCTTGTTTCCGCCACAGAATAAAAAAGGTAATTGCGACTTTTTATCTTGCAATTCTGACTTTTTATCTCAGAATTGTGTGATATAAAGTCGCAATTGTGTGTTATAAAGTCAGAACTGCGTGATATAAACTCACAATTGCAATAAATAAACTCACAATTCTGACTTTTTCTCAGAATTGCATGTTTATATCTCGCAATCGCGTGTTATAAAGTCAGAATTGTGAGATATAAACATTTATAGAAAATAACTATAATAAATAAATAGATTATAAATAGATTAAATATTTATCTAGAATAAATATTTTTTGAAAAAAATTCGATAAAGTCTAGAATTGGACTTTATAACTCAGAATTGCTAGACATAAACTCCCAATTGTGAGAAAAAGTCGCAATTATCTTTTAAAATGTTTTATGCTGTGGCGGAAACAAGCTTCCATCGCTTGTTGATTCTTTATAATCATTTGTGAAATTGACTTAAAAGTGAAAATTGATGCAAATTAATCCTACGCCAATTTTTAAAGTGTAGAGAACAACTGTTTCTCATGATCAGATCCATCCATTGTTTTTCAGAACGTTGACCTTTCCTTGACTGAGTGTATATCATCCTCTAAAGAGAATTGAAAACCATATTCTACAGCTGTGAACAGAAGAGCCTCATCCCAGCAGATCTGAGGTGTGTTTCCCATAGCCAACTATGGTCGCAAGTCCTGTCGTTCCCAATAGAGTTCAATGGAAATTGTGATCATAGTTGGCCAATGATGCTTTTGGGAAATGCACCCCAGAAGGGTCTAGAGTTATTTAGCGAATACGAAAGCAGACAAGAGTTGCTGGACAGCTGATGGAATCCACAGATGCTTCAACGTGTCTGAGCATGCAGCAAACGTCTGGATTTAGATGTATTTTAATGCGAGCTGTTAGCCTGTCAAGCATTATCAATGAAAGCTTTGCGTTTTCCAATGACAGATCTTTGGATAAGTGTGTGGGAACCATTTTCCAAAGCAATGTCCATTGGTGGCATTACATGGTCTCTTTTAAAAACCCAATGACATGTGATTTGGCCAAAGTAGGACATCTTCCTGAATCAACATCCTCTATTGGTACTGGAAAAACGATCTTAGTCCTAACATTATCCCACCAAACATCAGAATCACTGCGGGTTAAGGACGTCGTTGAAGCTCTTAAGACTAAAATCTGATTGGATGATAGGAATGTTGTTCTAGGATGTTGGACACTCCTCATCTTAAGAAACATGTTTACTGGGATTTATCTCTGTGGATGTAGATTAACCCTTCGGCTCGGTCCATAGAGCAAAAATCACATCAGAAATCGCAGGCTTTTGCTGGTGCAAGACATGCAGTTTGCATGCTTTATCATCACTGAACGAGAATATTTATTGATAGGTCAACAATTACTCTAAATATAATGGCCTTTCCTGAAATGTCAGGGGGGGGAAAAAAGATCCCATGCTTTGAAATTAGGGATGCAACGATATGCAAATTTTGGCCGATATCGATAACCGATAAATCTTTAGATTTGAAAGCCGATAACCGATATATCTAAATCTTTATATCATTTCTGAGAGCCTGATTACAAAAACAAAGTCTCGCTGTTAAATCCATGTCCCAAACACACAATTATAATGTTCTCTTTATAATTTTATGTTGCCGATATGACAGAACATTTTGCACTGAACTGTATTTTCCATTTTTGAAGTGATTCCAATCATATTTCCAATTATATTGGGTTAGGTGTCTCAGCTGAAGGGAATAATACATTATTTATCGGCCAAATGTTCTTATCGGGCCGATAACGTTAACGTTACAAATGAACATAAATTGGCCGATACCGATATGGTGGCCGATATATTGCGCATCCATAATTAAAATAGGCTGCATAGAAGTTAAATCCCCTTCATTCAGAAGAACAACAGTATGAGATTTTAGGCTGTATTTCACTGGATTATTAATAAAAGATTACTGGATGCTAAACTGAGTTTGTCGTGTCGTGATGAAGGAATCTGTTGGCTATTTACAAGACAACAAGTGAATGGGCAAATGAATCAACGCACCACTTTATGGGCTTCAAAAACATGAGAATGCGTCAAAATTCATTATGAGAAAGAAAACTCCAAATGAACAAAAATAGTAGGAATGGATAAAAATGGCAGGAAAGCAAAATTACCCATCTCTCCACTCTACTTCAGATCAGAATCACGAGGGAATTGAAAACACACAAGCTTAAGTCACCAGACGAAATCATGTATCATGTGCTCTTGATCAATCGCTCAATGTGGTGTTCATGGGAGATTGAGTAACAGAGATGAAATGTGCGGATATACCTGGACACACCACAGAGAAAGGCCACGTTTACATCCGGATCATTTACTGCGAGAAGACTTAAAGGTGCAGCGTTACGTGCTTCTAGACTCATTGGAAATGGATCTAATTTCTCTCTAAGATGTGGAAGGTCTAAGGTTATCGGTACAGTTGGGAATGCACACTGCACCTTCAAGTGCCTCGATGACGGGAATAAATGACCACGGATCAACTCACTGAGGTCTCATGATGAAAAAAGCCAGGAAAATCAGTCTATCGGTCACAGCAGAGGGAGGAGGTGGAGGGGGAGACAATAAATGGAAATCAGCAAGAAGCACACTGGAGGTTAGGAAAAATACTATATTCTTTATTGAAAAATATTAGTATATGTGGATTTGTGTCATAATAATAAGTCCATGCAACAAATAAAACAACATTGACCAATAGCAAGGCCCACCATGCTCAGTACAGGGTTAACAGAACAAAAGCAACATCCAATGAGCAGATGCATCGGCTACAGCACATTACAGTACAGCAGGGTTCATCTTTACTACAGAAAGATTACATTGGAGTCTATTCAATGTAGAATCAAAAATAATAATAATGTGATTCATGCACTCAAGTCTATTACCAGAACAAAAGGTAGAGAAACCACAACCAAACAATAGACATTTGCATTGCTCTAATAGAGGATCTCAGTAGCAGTGCAGGAAATCAACATCCCTGCCAAATGGATGGCATTTTGGACGCTGTCAATTTGGAGGCAACGAGCCAATCGCTGGGCGTTTCTGTCTGTTGTTTTTTGCTTTTCCTCTTAACATGATTGTGAATGATTGTGTAAAATCAGAAGGCGATGAATGAAGCACACGATATGCAGGTGACTATGGAAGCTCGTTTACGCCACGGAATAAAAAAATTACATTCAAGAAGAATTCTCACAATTCCGACTTTTCTCGCGATTGCAATTCGGCTTTATAAACTTATTGAAAACTTTTTCTTTTTTTTTTAAGTCAGCGTTGCGAGATATCGTGGAAGCTTGTTTCCGCCACAGAATAAACGTTTTATTTAATTATCGTGACTTTTTATCTTGCAATTCAATTGCGACAATGATATAAAGTCAGACTTGCGTGATATAAAAGTCGCAATTTTGAGTTATAAAGTCAGAATTGCGTGATATAAAAGTTACAATTGTGTTATAGTCAGAATTGTGTGATATAAAAGTCGCAATTGTGTGTAATAAAGTCAGAATTGCGTGATATAAAAGTCGCAATTGTGTTATATAGTCAGAATTAAGTGATATAAAAGTCGCAATTGTGAGTTATATAGTCAGAATTGCGTGTAATAAAGTCAGAATTGCGTGATATGAAGTCGCAATTGTGAGTTATATAGTCAGACTTGCGTGATATAAAAGTCGCAATTGTGTTATATAGCCAGAATTGCCTGATATAAAAGTCGCAATTGTGTGTAATAAAGTCAGAATTGCGTGATATAAAAGTCGCAATTGTGTTATATAGTCAGAATTAAGTGATATAAAAGTCGCAATTGTGAGTTATATAGTCAGAATTGCGTGTAATAAAGTCAGAATTGCGTGATATGAAGTCGCAATTGTGAGTTATATAGCCAGAATTGCCTGATATAAAAGTCGCAATTGTGTTATATAGCCAGAATTGCCTGATATAAAAGTCGCAATTGTGTTATATAGTCAGAATTGCGTGATCTAAAAGTCACAATTGTGTGTAATAAAGTCAGAATTGCGTGATATGAAGTCGCTATTGTGAGTTATAAAGTCAGACTTGCGTGATATAAAAGTCGCAATTGTGTTACATAGGCCTAGTCATAATTGCGTGATATAAAAGACGCAATTGTGTTATATAGTCAGAATTAAGTGATATAAAAGTCGCAATTGTGTGTAATAAAGTCAGAATTGCGTGATATGAAGTCTCAATTGTGAGTTATAAAGTCAGACTTGCGTGATATAAAAGTCGCAATTGTGTTATATAGTCAGACTTGCATGATATAAAAGTCGCAATGGTGTTATATAGTCAGAATTGCGTGATATAAACTCGCAATTCTGACTTTATAACACGCAATTGGGAGATATAAAGTCAGAATTGCCCGAGTTTATTTCTCAGAAATACTTTATAACTGACAATCGCGAGTTATCACAATTCAGAGAAAAAGTGTCAGAATTGCAAGATAAAAAGTCGCAATAACCTTTTTTTAATTCAGTGGCGGAAACAAGCTTCCTAAGATATAATGCGCATTTACCTTTTTTTATTTCTATATTCCGTGATGGAAACAAGCTTCCATAGGTGACAGCTATAGGTGTGTGGGTTTGGTGATCATCCAAGCACAAAATGCATCCATTTTACAGGAATTTACATACATGTTGACTACCAAAGCTGGATGGGACATACATGAGTCACTCTTCTAGAGCTACTGATGTGGGTTAAACTACAGCACTTGACATACAGACAGTAGTTCACGCTCTAAATGTGTTAGCTCTGGTTTTAGTGTGTTTGTTCTCAGGAAGGGAGCAGATCTGAGATGTTTGTCGTCTTCTGATGGAAATAGGAAATGAGGAGGGATCAGAACACAGATGATCATTAAAACACAATGATCTGATAATGCAGAATGTAGATTCAGCCTCCATAGACTATGAGACAGGAGATAAGAACAGAAATAAAGCACATGAAATCAAACTATGAGACAGAAGATCAGAAACAGAAATCAAAAAAGCTTCATGAAATCAGTGATGGAGGTAAAGTTAGCAGCTCATCTCAACACAAGTTTCGTGTTTTCCCTCGTTAGACAATCAGCACATCGGTGTGTAAATGATTAAGTTCATGAGGTGTATCAAAAATAATCGACTGCTTTAAACAAATCAGCTTTTGTCTGATGAAATGCAGATACTGGCATTCTGGGGCTTCAACACAAAATCTTACTTATTTGATTGAAATGAGCATTAAATCACTCTAGTAAATTATTGAACTGTTATTTGTTGTCCGGTAAGCTCAGGCCTGAATTAGCATTGTTAGCTTTCTGAGGTAAAACCAAACCTCACAAATAAACCACTACAAATACATACAGCGCTCAAGTACACGATAAAACGAATAGAAAATCTATCAAATATACCGAATATCCCTCATATCAGCCAATCAATTGATTTTAAATGTATTTTAAAGAGAAATCTGAAGCTGAAAGCGTCCATCTTGTCAGCTAGCTAACAGATTAACGTTAACGTTACCTCAGATCCGAATCAAACCTCACTGATTCGCTAAATAAATACCAAATCACCTGTTTTTTTTATGAATATCCCCTCAGTATGGACCTAGAGCAGCATATAGATCAGTCATGAGGTTTAATAGTCATACATTAAACAAGCAAAAGGCCTTAGATGTGATCTTATCGTGATTTAATGTGTTATAAATACCTCTATTTCTCACTGAGCCAAAGACGGGAAGAACCAAATATCCGACATGAACTAACACCATCCTTCAGATCGTCTGTTTGATGAATACAGAGTGTAAACGGATGAATAAATAATGTACATTCAGCGGGATCATATGCAGTCAGTCACCGCGAGGACAAAGAGTGGCGGCGGGGTTCGATTCACAGAGTCGTTCTATTGAATCGGTTCTTCTTAATGACTCAATTAAACCGATTCACAAGGCGTTTGTATTTCTCAAACGAATCCGTGAATCACGTTCGATTGGAATGAACCGTCCGAATGAATCGGACTGTCCGAAGCTCGAAAGCAGCAGATTGCAGTTGGGGCGATGACATTATCTGACCACTAGAGGCGCCACTGTCATAAGTACTTGTGTTTAACATGCATTCATTTTCGCCAGTCTGACTTCAGATTCTGAAAGTTCTCTAATACGTTCATTTACATGTGCATTATGAATTACACACAAACCCTCAATGCATGGATTATTTGGGTGCATGCATGCATGTATATGTAGCCACTGATGCTGTGAGGACAAAATGATTAGGAAGATTAGTGTCAATAACTACACCACAGTTGGTCTAGCTGAGCTTTAATTGCAAAAAAATCGTTTACAGTTTCCCTGTACCATGTTTCACTGGTTCTCAATAGCACGATCACCAATGAATTAAAAGGTAAACAGCAAAAAGGAAATATGTTTATGCATAACATAAGTTACAAATAGTGCTAATTAAACAAAAAAAGGCAAAAATAGTTATACAAGTGCTTTGATATTTACAGCGTATAAAAATGACCAACAATAACAATAAAAATGAAAAGCCTAAAATATACGCACAATAGAATTCAATGCCATAGACTCTTTGGTTGTTCATATTTGGCCCATATACATCCTTTACTTTTTCCTATGACAATTTGACACAATAAACTTCATCAGACAGGCCTGTTCACACCAAGGACGATTACTAGTTTTGAAAATTATTCTAAATGTAAAAGAATAGTGAGTCCACAGCACAACTATGACGATAACGACGACACAGAGGAACGATATATATGGTCGGAATCAATTCACATTTTTTTCCAGCTGATGACCGATGGAAACACTGACGGCCAATCAGAATCCATCCTGCTTTAAAGAGTTTGAGAATTTAAAGCGACAGACGCTCTTATAATAAACAATGATATGGTGTGAACAGATAGTTATCATTATTGGTGTGAACAGGCCTTAAACCACAGAAATAAAGTGTCTGTGTGCAATGCAAAACTGTTGTATCTGAAGAAATATAACACTGCTTGCATATGTTGGTTACCGCACTACTATTATAATCAGATGGGAATATTGGTTCGGAGCGTTTGATGGATCGGGATGCAAAGGCTCAGGTCTGAGAGGGTTAAAAAGGGCGTGTCCTTCTGAAATCAGGAGGGAATACAGCAAACTGGATTCTGGGTCGTCTGACTTAAATACTCACTGGTCAGAGTTTGACATTTTCTTAACTTTTAGTGGCATGACAGGAGTGATTTCTTCATGTTGTTATGCCGTATCGTTCCCAATGCTCTCTGACGCTACATAAAGTAGGAACCTGTAGCTGAACGTACACTCTTAAAAATAAAGGTGGATTATCGGCATCGATGGTTCCATGAAGAACCTTTAACATCCATGGAAACTTTCCATTGTACAAAAGCTTCTTTACAGTAAAAAAAATCTTTAGATTCGTAAAGTCCCCCTGTGGTGAAAACCCAGCTTTTAATGTTGTTTATATGTCTATGTGGTGTTTTTAATATGAATTTACACATGATTTGTCTATAAGCATAAGTCGACACCATTGCTGAGTATTTCCTCCTTAAAACTGCAGTGAACCAAAGACAGTCTCAAAAACACGCTTTGAAATCGCTGGTGTTTCTGACGTCACAAACTACCTTGTAACCAATCAGATCAACGTGTGATCGTCAACCAGTGGATCTCTGAGTGGAGGAGGGGCTCATTTGCATCATTTGCATCATAGAACCGCGCATACTAAATGAGGCAAGGGTGTCGAGTTACATTCAAGATATTTTAAGCCATGAAGATTTTTTTTTTCAAAGAAAAAATGCTTAAATATGTTATTTTGGTGATCAAAGATGAGTTTTAAGGGATAAAATGATTGACTTTAAAATGTTCTTCACACCATAAAAAAAAAGAAGAAAAGTTCACTGAAAGGTTCTTTGGGGAACCAAACAATGTTCTTCTATTCGAAACCCTTCCCTTTGGAACCTTTATTTTTAAGAGTGTATAGATAATGTGGTCATATCCATAATGTCTGTAAGGAAAGAGTCACGTTACACCGTCACAGTTCAATAACTGTGGAGCGCAGTATGAATACTGTTGCACTTATATTGTACAGTCTGTGCTCACTGTCTCCACTGTTGGTTCCTGCATTATGAAAAGTGACAAACCCAACTTTTTTGCCTGTAGTTTTATACAAGTGATTCAATTTCGGTGGAATGTTTGTGGAAAAGATCTGAATGTTACTGTAAACACTCCTTCCGTTCACGGCGGTGGTTTAGTCTCACTTCGTGCTGCCGTAGTGATTTGAGGAATCTGACGTTTCCCGAAGGCTCGTGTGGGAAATCTCCTCGTCTTTATTTGACACACACTTAGCGGTGAAGAGATCCGACACAAAGAACACCTGCGTTGTGAAGGTGAAAAATGATTAAACTGCACGTCTGTGCTGGTTTTATATTAAAGGGATAGTTCACCCAAAAATTAAAATTAGCCCATGATTTACTCTCCCTCAAGTCATCCTAGGTGTATATGACATTCTTCTTCCAGACGAACACAATCAGAGTTATATTAAAAAATGTCCTGGCTCTTCCAAGCTTTATAATGGCAGTGAATGGCTGTTTCTGTTTTGAAGTCCATAAAAGTGCATCTGTCCATCATAATAGTGCATCTGTCCATCATAAAAGTGCATCTATCATCATAATAGTGCATCTATCCATCATAAAAGTGCATCTGTCCATCATAATAGTGCATCTGTCCATCATAATAGTGCATCTATCCATCATAATAGTGCATCTATCCATCATAATAGTGCATCTATCCATCTATCCATCATAAAAGTGCATCTATCCATCATAAAAGTGCATCTGTCCATCATAAAAGTGCATCTGTCCATCATAATAGTGCATCTGTCCATCATAAAAGTGCATCTGTCCATCATAAAAGTGCATCTGTCCATCATAATAGTGCATCTGTCCATCATAATAGTGCATCTGTCCATCATAAAAGTGCATCTGTCCATCATAATAGTGCATCTGTCCATCATAATAGTGCATCTGTCCATCATAATAGTGCATCTGTCCATCATAATAGTGCATCTATCCATCATAATAGTGCATCTGTCCATCATAAAAGTGCATCTGTCCATCATAATAGTGCATCTATCCATCATAATAGTGCATCTATCCATCATAATAGTGCATCTATCCATCATAAAAGTGCATCTGTCCATCATAATAGTGCATCTGTCCATCATAATAGTGCATCTATCCATCATAATAGTGCATCTATCCATCATAAAAGTGCATCTGTCCATCATAATAGTGCATCTGTCCATCATAATAGTGCATCTATCCATCATAATAGTGCATCTATCCATCATAAAAGTGCATCTATCCATCATAAAAGTGCATCTATCCATCACTTTTATGGACTTCAAAACAGAAACAGCCATTCACTGCCATTATAAAGCTTGGAAGAGGAAGGACATTTTTTAATATAACTCTGATTGTGTTCATCTGACAGAAGAGTGTCATACACACCTAGGATGACTTGAGGGAGAGTAAATCATGGGCTGATTAATGGCCGTACGGCACACGTTCATGAAATCACTTACAGTAAACAGCGCCACGACGGCTCCCTGTACGAGTCCGGTGAGAACGTCACTCCAGTGGTGTTTATAATCCGAGACGCGGGAGAGACCCACATACAGAGAAGCAGCGATGAACGAGACCTGGAGAGTCGGCCGCACCAGTCGAGCCCATCTAACCCTCAGCCTGGACTGCAGATACAGCTTCACAAAGGAAAACATACTGTATATTAACATAAAAAATAAATAAATATATATATATTGACTTAAATATATGTCACTTAAGGCAAGACAATACTACAAACTAATTGATATTACCATACTACCCCAGATGATTGTACATAAAGACAATTGTTTTGTATTACAAGTTTTCTGAAGTGTTATGTTTGAATATGCAAATGAGGCATTATCTAAACAAGTTTATATCTCACATTTCTGACTTTTTTTCTCACAATTGCAAGTTTATATCTCGCAATTCTGACTTTTTTCTCGCAATTCTGACTTTTTTCTCGCAATTCTGACTTTTTTCTCACAATTGTGAGTTTATATCTCGCAATTCTGACTTTATATCTCGCAATTCTGACTTTATATCTCGCAATTCTGACTTTTTTCTCACAATTGTGAGTTTATATCTCGCAATTCTGACTTTTTTCTCACAATTCTGACTTTATATCTCGCAATTCTGACTTTTTTCTCGCAATTCTGACTTTATATCTCGCAATTCTGACTTTATTCTCACAATTGCAAGTTTACATCTCAGAATTCTGACTTTATATCTCGCAATTCTGACTTTATTCTCACAATTGCAAGTTTACATCTCAGAATTCTGACTTTATATCTCGCAATTCTGACTTTTTTCTCACAATTCTGACTTTATATCTCGCAATTCTGACTTTTTTCTCACAATTCTGACTTTATATCTCGCAATTCTGACTTTATATCTCGCAATTCTGACTTTATATCTCACAATTCTGACTTTATATCTCGCAATTCTGACTTTATATCTCACAATTCTGACTTTATAACACGCAATTCTGACTTTATAACACGCAATTGTGAGAAACAAAGTCAGAATCGCAATTACCTTTTTTATGTTTTATTCTGTGGCGGAAACAAGCTTCCATAGAAAATACTGTAAACAGACCACATTTTTAGGAGTAGAATGTTGTATATATATCAGGCGAACAATATTTGAACAAAGCTTCAGAATATAGATATGAATAAAACTGTAAAGTTTGTTGTGTGTAAAACTGAAGAAGAGATTTCTGACTCAAAGACTTAAATGTGTATTTTGGATGTTTTCTTTTCACTGGTCTAAAAGAAGATGTTATGGAAGCGTTTGGCCTGTAGTGTCTCACCTTAAATCTGATGTAATATTCTCATAAGAGCACACTTACAGCGAGGAACAGCATACAGTACATAGAGAACGATGAGTGACCAGAATAAAAGGAAAGCCTGTCAGTAGAAGATTGTACATCATTATTAGTAGATTGCATTGTTTTATAGCCTAAAATCAATGAATGCACTTGATAAAACAAAGTCCTATTGCATGAGACCATCAGAACTGCTCAGTGTTTCCCTCACCGGCCTTCATTGGTGACCCGTGGATCTCCGGTGCAGGTGAAGTTCTCGATATACCCCGATCTGCAGTCGATGAGGCTCCAGTGCGGTTTGCAGACGGTCAGGAAGTGAGGTCTCAGGCGGCCGATGGTGTATTTGGCGATGTCGGTCAGCGACTGGCTCAACGCCGCTCCGAACACGAAGCATCCCACGGCCTTGTACACACACACTATATATTCATAACGTAAAGAAGCTCTGGACCTCAGATAGATCGAAAAACACTCGCCGAAGACGATCTGTGTGAAGAGAACAAGCTTGGAATAAAAAATTTATTGACTTTATATCTCACAATTTCAGACTTCATAACTCGCAATTGCCATCTCTGTAATTATGAGATTTAAACTCACAGTTGCAAGGGGGAAGAAAACAATTGACAAACCCAAACTGACAGATCACAACTGTGAGATAAAAAGCCCCAATTTCCTTTTTTATTTTTTAATCTGAGGTGGAAGCAGCTTCCATACAAATTGAGCATGTTCATATTTATTGTTTATTATTCAAATGAAGCAGTACTGATTAAGAAAGCAGCCGAAGACTTACTAAATGAGTCAAAGGTATCGAGTTACATTCAAACTATTCTAAACCCAAAAATGAAAATTAGCCCATGATTTACTCACCCTAAAGTTATGTAACAAAATGTCCTGGCTCTTCCAAGCTTTATAATGGCAGTGAATGGGCACCATATATTTTCCTAGGATGACTTGAGGGAGAGTGAATCATGGGGTAATTTTCATTTTTGGGTGAACTATCCCTATAAGGCATGATGACATTTTTTTTAAGGAAAAAACGTTTAAATATGTAATTTTGGTGATCAAAGGTGAGTTTTAAGGGATAAAATGATTGACTACGGGGGACTTTAAATGTTGTCACAATTCATAATTCATAACTCTGAAGAAAAAAAAGCTGTAATTGTGAGAATTAAACACAGTTGCAAGGGGAAAGAAAACCTGAATTGTGAGATAAAAGATAAACGCAAGCTTCCATACACATGACTCTAATTGAGCGTGTTAATTGTTATTGTATATGAAGTTTATTGATGTGGCAAATGAAGCACTACTGGTTAAGAAAGGAAGGCTTACCAGCAGCAGAGCGAATGGAATCATTATTCCCATCAGTAACTGGTAAGATATGGTGTCTTCTTTAAAAGGGTACTTGATGGTGTCGTCGCTGCAAAAAAAGCCTCTTTTGAACGGCGTGTGCTGAATATTCAAGACCGCGAACGGAAGTCCAGCTGCAAAAGAAGAACGTCTCACATTTACATTTACCTAGCAACACAATAGCAACCACCCAGACCACCCTAGCAACTACCTAGCAATGCCCTAGCAACCACCCAGAATACCCTAGCAACCGCCTAGCAACCGCCCAGAATACCCTAGCAACACCATAGCAACCACCCAGAACACCCTAGCAACTACCTAGCAACCAGCCAGAATACCTTGGAAACTGCCCAGAACACCATAGCAACCACCTAGTAAACCGCCTAGCAACCGTACCGAATTTTGCCACTGCAAGCACCACTCACATTTTCTTCAGGAATTGTACATTCTAGTTTTTGATATTGTTTCACTAGAGTGTGCAGGACACTATAGTTCAGTGGTTCTCAACTCCAGTCCTCGGGACCCACTGCTCTGCACATTTTGTATGTCTCCCTTATTTAACACACCTGAATCAGATCATCAGCTCATTAGGAGAGACTCCATGAATTGAACTGAGTGTGTCAGATAAGAGAGACATACAAAATGTGCAGAGCAGTGGGTCCCGAGGACTGGAGTTGAGAACCACTGCTATAGTTCATCTATGTAAGTGAGGAGAGCAAAATAAAGTAAACTGTGACATATTATACCCAAATATTCTTCATACAGTGACTACCAGTGACATTTATAATATGGTTATATGGTATTATCTAATTGTGTAGTTAAATTTAACAGCTGACAGATATTCAACATAATTCATGTGTGAGACAGTCTAACAGAAGGACGGACAAAACCAGTCAAATATCAACTGAGTTCTGCTCATATTTTATTACCATTCTCTAAACTATAGCGAATAAACTGATAATGTGAGAAATGTTGAAGATGTCTGAGTAAATGTTGGTTTGACTGTATGTCACCGTTCCAGCGGAAACAGAAGAAATAATCAAACTAACAGACAGACTGTTAAATGTTTCTTCACTGGTGAATTTTATTTTATGTTAGACGAACATGTACACAGTAAAAAAAAACGTTGGGTTATTTTTTAACCCAACCGTTGGGTTACGCATATTGGGTCATTATGTTGGGTTTTTTCATTTTCCAAAAATGTTGGGTCATTTTAAACATCGTTGGGTGTTTTTCCTAACTGGAGAGAAGCAGAGGGTGTTTCAGTGCAGATTCAGCTTGATAATCAAATTACTCCACATGATTTAAATCAAGTGTTCAACAATAGAGGTTCAACAAAGGCTCTGTATTCTGTCTCGCCAGACTATAGACTTATTATTCTAGCATTCGTATACATCCAATCCAGACTGTGGCCATTCACTTTCATTGGGAATCACAGTCTCTTGCCCACAAACATTCTATGCATTTCTATTCAAGATCTAATAATGCATATAACATTGAGCTAATAGTGAAGTGGCTGTAAGCTAACCAAAATATCACGAGTCGCACGGGGATATTTGCAGCAATAGCCATTGTATGGGTCAAAATGATCGATTTTTATTTTATGCCAAAAATCATTAGGATAATGAGTAAAGATCATGTTCCATGAAGATATTTGGTAAATTTCCTACCGTAAATAAATCCCAAAAATATTTTTGTGAGTGGATGCAGCAACATCAAGGACTTCATTCGGACAACTTTAAAGGAGATTTTCTCAATATTTAGATTTTTTTGCACCCTCAGATTCCAGATTTTCAATAGTTGTATCTTGGCCAAATATATTGTCCTATCATAACAAACCACACATCAATGGAAAGATTATTTATTCAGCTTTCAGATGATATCTAAATCTCAATTAAAAAAAATTACCCTTATGACTGGTTTTGTGATCCAGGGTCACATATGTTCTAAAACATTTAGCTAACGTGTCTATTATGTTATGAAAACGTTACTTCTAAATGTTGAAAACGTCCAGTTTAAAAAAACTGTTTTGGTGATGCAAACGTTACATTGTATCATTCTTCAAACATTATGCGAACGTTACTTTTAAATGTTCTCTGAAGGTGATGATACACAGCGCAACTTTTTGAGCAATGTTGCTGGGCAATCTTGCCGAGCGATTGTTGCTTGGGCACTTTCCCATTGAAAATGGGCAATACATTTCTATCTGGATAATTTAGATCGGTCGTGGGCACTGGAAGAACGTTTGTTCTTAACGTTGTTTCTTTTTCCAGAACGCAGCTAAAATGTTACTGTGCTTTTACTAAACATGTGTGAATGTAAACGCAACTTATGGTAACACTTTATTTTACAGTGTCCCTTTGTTACATACTTACCATAGTAATAACAGTAAATTATGCATCATTACATGCAACTAACCCTCAACCAAACCCTAATCCTGCCCTAACCCTATAGTAAGTACATGTAGTTAATTAATATTACTCAGCACTTAAATATATAATTACACTGTAACAATGACTCCTTCAAATAAAGTGTAACCAAACTTATCTGTGAGCACTTACTCTTATCTCACCTCATAAAAGAACTCTATCTCTATACAAACTTCTGCACTTTTCTGAGTATAATAATGAGGTTTTGTATTTTATCACATATGTTAGTGTAAATGTAATCTGTGGAGGGGCGTATGTATATGTTGAGTATGAATATGCATGTTTGTAACGCTTGTTCACTGATATTCATTGTGCGAAGCTGCAACATTGAAGCGTTTTTGTAGCGTTGCGACATTGTAGCGGCTGTGAAACACTGTTACATTCAACAGATCTATAGGAATCTGAAACAATGCATTACATAACGCCGATCAAATGAAGAAAATAATCAGCTAAGGCAAATTAAAGAGACAAACCGAGGCCAGAGGAGTGTGTGTGTGTGTGTGTGTGTGTGTGTGTGAACTCTTACCGAGCAGCAGACAGCTGACGTCCACACTAATGCTCCAGAATCCTTTAGTCTCGAACATTCTCAGTTCCGCAAACACTGGAGTCTTTGAAGAACTTACAGTTGAACATGTATCTTCATCAGATAAAACAATGAAAGATGTGCGACGCTATTTAACTTATTAACAGGAACACATCAGTTAAGCTGTAGATAATCTGGTCATCGAGCGAGAGAGAGAAACACCCGGTCAGTTTTCCGTTCCTGTCGTTATTAACGAGCGTGAATCTAGTGAGTTTATGGCAGTGTTCCGATGTTTGTCGCCGTTACATCTCCGGTTACTTCATATCGCATGATGATGAGGTCAATCCCTCTATCTGTCAATCATCTACAAGTTCCGCCCACCGCTTCCTCTTCCTCAGACTCTCACTGAGAAGAGCTTCTGCATTCTCATTCACTTTCATTACACTCAAAATACTGTTTAAAGTATTAAGTCATATATATATATGTATTTATACAGAGCTGCAACATTGTAACGAGTTTGCGGGACAGTGAAACATTTGTTACATTCATCAGGTGAGAATCCCCTGCAATAAAATAAACATCACCTACTAAGACAAGTTAAATAGCTAATATATTATATTATTTCTAATATATTATATACTAATATGAAGAGTTCAGAAGCAAAAGCCTCTAAGTGCCATCAGAGATTTTTATCAAGCTCGTATATTTAAATTCAGTAATTTCACTTAAATGGCAGTGAATATGACCTATTTATTGTCATTTAAGTGAAATTACTGAACTTAAATATACAAGCTTAATAAAAATGATCATTCTAGAAGAAAATTTCAGATGGAACTTAGAGGCTTTTGCATCTGAACTCTTCATATGTATATATATATATATATAATCAAGTCAAGTTTATTTAAATGGTGCTTTATGCAACACAGATTGTTTCAAAGCAGCTTCACATAAATATAAAGGATAAATTATGCAAACTTCAGTTCAATTTAAAAACTTTTGTGAATGAGGGAACATTAAGGGAATGTTTTCTCTATTTTATCATTTTGCAAGTATTATAGTTTTGAATGTTTAAAAAACAAAATTGTTTCCAAAAACAGTTCTATGACTGAATAACATTTGTGCTGATGTTTAGAGAACATTATTAAAGACCAGATCACTTTGAATGAATGTATTTTACCGGAACACACACACACACACTCACTCAGTGTTGTTCTGCAGGACTCTCACACACACACACACACACACACACACACACTCACACACTGTTTCAGCTAGAAAAAGAATTTGTTCAATTAATACACGTCACAATAAATGGACTCATTAGTTCAGTCAAACACTTCATTTAATATTTTTTTATACTTTATTTTATGCCGTGTTTAACTGAACACGCTGACAGGAGGAACACAGTGAAGAGGGAATGTCAGCACTCCTCATGTTAATGCTACACGTTTATAATTAATACACAGAACATAAAGACTCTTCATGAACACAGATGATAAACAACCGAAACAAAGACTTGAACTGGCCATCCGTGACACCGCGAACACAACCTGTGGTATAAAACTAATCTCCAGTGGCTAAACAGAACAGACATCCGACGCTTGTATATGATGAGCGTTTGTACATGTAAATCCCAGACGGAGCTCGTGATGATGATGATGATGATGATGATGATGACCTCACGATCCGATCATGTCATAGACGTAGATGTGATAGTCATCGTCGAACTTGATGAAGTAAACGGAGGGTTTGGCCTGAACCTGCTGGATGATCGTTCCCATTCTCTGCGTTCCCTCTTTGTTCTGACACTCCACCTGCTTCCCGACCAGCGATTCGCTGACCTCTCCCGGCTCCCGGGTCTCGACCGGATCCTCTGCCGGAGGGAAACGCGGAGCAAAGCTTTAATAACCAGCCGAATCATTCATAGTAAAAAACATCAAATATGTGACAGTAACTGATACAGTGGTCTTCTTCATGGAATGTGATTCTGATATCATATAAAACATTTATTGAAATAAAAATAACATATTTCATTTAAATAAAAAAATAAAAAAAGTTATCCCAGTTCCTGGATCTGACCAGATGACAGAGAGCTTTAAAGGGATAGTTCACTTTGAAATTAATTTTTGATATGTTTTAGCTTACCTCAAGGGCATCCAAGATGTAGGTGTCTTTGTTTCCGCAGTAGTTTCAATTTTGATATTTTTAGGTCAAACCGTTCTTGTCTGTCAGTCATATAATGCAGGTCTATGGTCACGGTCTCAAAACACAAGCACAGAGTCCAAATTAAAACAATTCCCCATCGTCCAAATGAAACAATTCCCCATCATAAGTACACATTGATGGCCTAAGACACGAAACGAGTGGTTTGTGTGAGAAAACAAACAGTATTTATATCGTTGTTACCTCTTGAACACAGCACACGTCCAAATGATCTGACGGCGCGGGCGGGTATAGATATATACACTAGATGTCGCCTTCGCTACTGCACTTCATTGGAACGAAACCGTAGCCTAGCGACATCTAGTGTATATATCTATACCCGCCCGCGCCGTCAGATCATTTGGACGTGTGCTGTTTTCAAGAGGTAACAACGATATAAATACTGTTTGTTTTCTCACACAAACCACTCGTTTCGTGTCTTAGGCCATCAATGTGTACTTATGATGGGGAATTGTTTCATTTGGACGATGGGGAATTGTTTTAATTTGGACTCTGTGCTTGTGTTTTGAGACCGTGACCATAGACCTGCATTATATGACTGACAGACAAGAACGGTTTGACCTAAAAATATCAAAATTGAAACTACTGCGGAAACAAAGACACCTACATCTTGGATGCCCTTGAGGTAAGCTAAAACATATCAAAAATTAATTTCAAAGTGAACTATCCCTTTAAGTGAGGTCAGCAGGCTCGTGTAGCCGCATCTGTAAAGGCCCACTCAGGAGGTGTTTATAAATGTACTAAAGTGACAGAAAGCTCTGGTGTTGATGTGCGTTAGAGAGGAGATCAGTGTTTAATATGACGACATTAAAGGTTTCGAATAAGAGATAAAAATAAGGTCAAAAGATTGAAGTCTTAAGGGGATCCTTTTAAAGGAAAAATCTTTTTTTGAAAACGAATGTAATTTCTGGCAAAGATGTCTTAAGTTTGGCTAGAGTTAAAGATGGAAGATAAAGTCTGATGTCACAGTGAGAGTGCAGTGAGTCCTGAGTCAGCTAAACGCTGCTATCTGAGCCCGTCATGAGGGATTATAATGAGCTCTTTTATACATTTAGAGGGCAATTTGTATTTAAATGCTTTAAAAGTAAAACTGAAAACATTTAAAATAATAATGCAGACCTTAAACGATAGAAGTTTATTTTGGGAGCAGTGACTCCTCTGAGTCTCCACAGGGCCGACGGCTCCGGCCACAGACGCAGACCTACTGAATGGACGGTTGTGATAAAGTATAATCTCAGCAGTGCTAGGGTGATTAAATACTGCTGTTATTAACACTATTAGGCATTAGGTGTGTCTTCTCTGAGCTCGAGAAAACAACTCATTCTGTTGAAGACAACGGTCAGAGATTTCGTAATGAGAGAGCGGTTACCAGCGCACACCAGGGGATTTCTCAACGGCCGCTTAGTTCCTCTTTGGCCAAACAGGAATTTGTTTTATTTGAATAATTTCAGGAATTTGTTTTATTTTATTTCTATAAAAGAAAGAAAAAAAAGAAAGAAAAAGGTATAAGATGTAATACAGTTAAAATGGTACATGCTATGTGACTGTAAACTGAAGGATGAATTCAGTACAGACTTTAAGAGCTTAGATGGATCATTATGGGTTTTAATTAGTTGTTTATTTTTTAGTTAGACAACCATTGTGTTGTGAAAGGGTCTATGGGGGGGGGGGGGGGGGGGGGATTCCTTATTAAAGGAATTGGAAATCATAGTTTTATAAAAACTAGTGTAGGCCCTCATGATTATAGACACTGAGTATCTGCGGGTCGAGCCCATGCTGGGAGTACAGCGACAGTGCTGGCTTATTTAGCCCGGCTTCCGGAGAACAAATATGTACCGGGGGGTGGTGGTGGCGCAATGGATAAGACACATGCCTTTGGTGTGAGAGACCCGGGTTCGAATCCACTGTGAGACACCAATGTGTCCCTGAGCAAGACACTTAACCCCTAGTTGCTCCAGAGGCGTGCGACCTCTGACATATATAGCAATTGTAAGTCGCTTTGGATAAAAGCGTCAGCTAAATGAATAAATGTAAATGTAAATGTACTTTGATGATAATGCCAGGTGTTGGGGTGGTAAGCTGCACTTGAACACACGAGAGAACTACAGCCGACTGTGTGAAGAACACAACTGTCTGCATCTATATTCCTCTATATTCCTCATTCAGAAAGGGAAAGCGACGCTGCAGGCTACAGATACACACACCCAAACCGTTTTGAAGATCAATCCTGCTAAGCACTTTCTTCATTCCACTCCGCTCATGTTAATATTGAAATATCCGCCCAGGAACACTCAGGGAAGATGCCGTAACATCAGCTTCTATCTGTACCGCAGGGATGGAAATTAACTTTTTTGTCCACCGGCCACTGTGGCGGATGGATTTCTAAATCTACCAGCCACTCAATGTTTTTACCAGCCACTTTCTTGTTTTTAACCGACAATGTGTAACTGCATGTGAAAACTAATACTACAAGATCTACAATACTTATGCAGTTTATTTAATCTCAAGTCTCAATGAAATACTGACATTTTCTCTTTCTCTCTTATATATATTTCTCTTTTTTACCTGGATGTGGCATTTGAATGATTCGTGGTCTTTTATGGCTTCCAGTTTTAGGTTTTTAGTCCCAACAATGAAACTAGGGCTGGGCGATATGGACCAAAAGTCATATCCCGATTATTTAGGCTGAATATCGATATACATCCCGATATTTTTTCCGCAAAGTGAGAGCAAATGTTCAGTCAAAGTCAAAGCCAAATATGACATGTCACAAGTAGTTTTATTGAAACCGGCTATTTCCACACACACAAGTACTGTCCCCCTTTACTTAACATAAATTGTAAGAATATGACTAAAGACTAGTACTAATAAATAAACATTAGGCCTATGCTAAAGCTATTAAATAGCAGTCCCAAACTAGTTTTTGTTAATACAATGTTGGTATGAGCCACTAGAGTCATTTAAAAATATAAAAAATAACACAAAGAAAAATAAAGTGGATAATAAGTGTTAATATGGAAATGACAGTTACCATGGTGAATACACAATATTAACTCAATTAGTAAAAATTGATCATTTTAAATCGAATTTATTAGACCTATCAACTGGTGTTCCACAAGGGTCCATACTGGGCCCAATTCTTTTTAGCTTGTATATTAATGATTTACCTAAGGAGTGTGAACAATGTAATATTCTAATGTATGCTGACGATACAGTCATTTTTACACATGGTAAAAATGCAGAAGAGGTTGCAAAAAAGTTGACAGACGTTATGGTAAAAGTTACATCCTGGCTAAATCAGAGTTTTCTGAGGTTAAATGTGTCAAAAACAGTCTGTATGTTCTTTTCTAAAGGACGTAG
This sequence comes from Rutilus rutilus, assembly GCA_021464565.1. Classification (NCBI taxonomy): domain Eukaryota; kingdom Metazoa; phylum Chordata; class Actinopteri; order Cypriniformes; family Leuciscidae; genus Rutilus; species Rutilus rutilus. The sequence continues at coordinate 825,503 of JAJAQA010000019.1, read as the reverse complement.
GCCTGATATAAAGCAGGACATTTTTATTTCAGGAGAAAGATTACAGGTCGTTTCAGAATGTAAATATTTAGGGGTACATCTGGACTCCTGTCTTGGTTTTAAAACTCACATAAAAAAAGTTTGCAAAAAGATTAAATTTAAATTGGTTAACTTTAGGTTTATTAGAAATTGTTTATCAAATGAGGCAGCAAGGATATATTTCCACTCTATGATTCTTTCTCATGTCACATATTGTTTGACAAGTTGGTCAAATACACATTCTATAGTCCTAAAACCATTAGAATCACTATACAAACAAGCACTTAAAATTTTAGATAAAAAACAATTCAGCTTTCATCATTGTCACATTTTAAATAAGTATAACTTGTTTAACTGGGAAATTCTAATCAACTTTAAAAATGTTTGTTTAGTTTATAAGATCATGCATGGTTTGGCTCCTCCTCCTTTGGCTGATTTTATTACATTTAAATCTATTGAAAACAGAATTACAAGAGGAGCAATTAGAGCGGATTGTATAATTCCACGTAGGAAAACATCGTTTGGCATCGTAAAGCTTAATCTTAAGAAATGGCTTCTTCATAACCAACAATGTGAACATTAATGCTGCTCCTCTATTATTATTATTAATCTTATTATTAATTTTATTATAGACCTAATCAGTCATATTTAACTCATAACAATTTTTTTTCTATTGTGTGTATATTGTCTTTTTGTATAATGTTCTTAATTGTATTTTATAGAGGTGTTTACAAGTTCTAGATTTATGATTGTTGTAGTGTATTGTTGTAATGTTTAACCTTTTTTCTTTTTTCTAGTTTAGAGCCTAATAACATCCGGCAAAGGGACTACCAATGAAAACCAGCCTTCGGGCTAATTTGGGTACATTTACATTTATGAATGTTAATTAATGTACATTGTCCCTTTTCTAAATAAATAAATAAATAAATAAAACAATAACTGTTAATGAAACATGGAAACTGCTCCTGGAGAATAGTATGAAAATCATCCCTGCATTACTTTTATTTTGTGTAATTTACAACGTAACGGCGTTGCATGCTCGTAGTTTCTTTTGCACTTTATATACAGTGAGGCGATACACAGCGCGCGCCGCCACATTTGCGCGTGCAGTTGAAGAGTGTGCGCTACGAGAACAGGTCAGGATAACGGCTGATGTGACAGGACAAGAAAGTCCGTTTTTCTGAGGTGAAAGACTTTATTTCAGCGTACACTTATGTCCTCTAAAAGTGTCCGCCGTCTGTGTGAAACAGTATATTTTTATTTACCCGCCACGGTGGCCGGTAGGTGAAGCGAGTTTACCCGCCACAACACAAAATCACCCGCATTTGGCTGGTGGCGGGTGCTAATTTCCATCCCTGCTGTACAGTTCTGACTTCTTAGCTGCTGTTTTGCTATTATTCTCGCTAAGCTGAACAGCCAATCAGAGTTCCCTCTCTCTCACCGACGGCGTCAGACTAGAGCCAATGCTGCGGAACACACCGGGAAAACTGTCGTTGCTTGGTGTGTCCCGGGCTTAACCAAAGGAAAGCTGAGCGAAGGAAAGCTGAGGAAAGAAAACATCAACGCCCGGTTGTGAGTGGACGGTGGAGCGCCTCGGAATGGGGGTGTATATATATATTTACTTCTGAATGATTATTAAAGGGATAGTTCACCCAAAAATGAAAGTTCTGTCAGTAATTTCTCTCCCTCATGTTGTTCCAGACTTTCGTTCGTCTTCGGGACACAAATGAAGATATTTCTGACTGAATCTGAGAGCTGTCTCACTCCTCCAGAGGCTTCTCTGTTATTGAAACTTGCCGGCACAGAAAAGTTAGTAAAGACAATATTTAAACTAGTCCAAGTGACTACAGCGGCTCAACCTTTAGTTTATCAAGCGACAAGCGCAAAACCCCCAAAATAACGACTTTATTCAACTCTTCATTTTCTTCTGTGTTTCTCTGTGAGTTCACGCAGTGTAACAGTGCAGCGTCAGAACGGAGGCTTGCTATTGGCCAGCATCACACACATGACCAGCGTCGGCCAATAGTGAGCCTGCGTTCTGATTGTCCCGGTCTCTCCTCACCTGACTCTGGAAGAATCCGAAGGTCTCCGTCTTTATAATCCTGCATCAGCTGGTACATGTACAGCATGGGGTCTTTCTCGTAGGTGATGAAGAACCAGGCAGGCATGCTGGGAGCTCTGGCCAGAACCAGACCCCTCCACTCGTCCTTGGACCCGGCGTCGGTCTCGAACAGGTGCACCACGGGCCGCCCCAGGAGCCTGTCCGCCAGACGGGTGTCGCTGACCCGGAACGAGGCGATCTCCCCGGGCAGAACCTCCAGGTCCTGGACCCGCGGGTCTCGGAAGATCTCCAGGCCGTACACGCAGTCCACGTCGTCGTACTTGATGAGGTAGAGGGAGGAGTTGACCGGCACCTGGACCAGAACCGTCCCGGTCCAGAGAGACTCCGGGCCGGACACGTCCTCCTTCCAGCGGTGCTGGATCCGACAGCCCACCACACTCCCAGCGGGACACGAGGCCGGGCCCACGGGGTGTGTGTGTTTGTGTCTGTTAATGCACACGTGTGACACACCATATGACAGGAGTGGGGTCTCTCTCGCTCACACACACTCACTCACTCTCTCGCTCTCTCGCTCACACACACACACACACTCACTCACTCTCTCTCTCTCTCTCACACACACACACACACACACACAAACTGTCTCTCACACACACTGACACATTCTCTCTCACACACACACACACACACTCTCTCTCTCTCTCTCTCACATACACAAATTGTGTCTCACACACACTGACTCTCTCTTTCTCTCTCACACACTGACACTCACTCACACTCACTCACTCACACTCACTCACACTCACTCACACTCACTCACACTCACTCACACTCACTCACACTCACTCACACTCACTCACACTCACTCACACTCACTCACACTCACTCACACTCACACTCACTCACACTCACACTCACTCACACTCACTCACTCACACTCACTCACTCACTCACACTCACTCACTCACACTCACTCACACTCACTCACACTCACACTCACTCTCTCTCACACTCACACTCACTCACTCTCACTCACTCTCTCTCACACTCTCACTCTCTATTTCTTTTTATTATTTTAATTTCTTCTATGTAAAGCACTTTGAATTGCCATTGTGTATGAAATGTGCTATATAAATAAACTTGCCTTGCCTTGCCTCTCTCTCACTCACTCTCACTCTCTCACTCACTCACTCTCTCACTCACTCACTCACACTCACACTCTCTCTCTCTCACTCACACACTCTCTCACTCTCACTCACACACTCACTCTCTCTCACTCTCTCACTCTCACTCTCTCTCACTCTCTCTCTCACTCTCACTCACTCTCTCACTCTCACTCTCTCTCACTCTCTCTCTCACTCACTCACTCACTCACTCACTCACTCACTCACTCACTCACTCACTCTCTCACTCTCTCACTCACTCACACACTCTCTCACTCTCGATTATTACACTCACTTGTGCGAGCTCTTCCTCTTCATCACGGACCGGCTGCCCGACTCTCCAACTGAGCAGAACAAAACAATCACCAAATCTGGTCACACGTTTATTCTGCACACTACTGAGGCGCCGCCTGACCTGCAGTGTGTTTGGAACGGCTCCGGTACGAACACTCCATCCGATCCAATCAAACCAGGCGCTGATGATCCTGTCCGGGGAAACCAGAGACACTTCACCATGAGATCCATTCAGTGAAGTTAGTTAATGCATCAACTAATAGTGAGTGAGCAAGTCTGCAGTACAGCATCAACAAACAACCGCATTTGTTACAGTATTTATTCATCTTTGTTAAAGTTAGTACAAAAAAATACAGCTGTTCATTGTTAGTTCATGTCAGCTCAGATCCATTTAGAGGAAAAACACTCCACAAAAAAAAAGTTGAATACATTTGGTAAAAAAAAAAAAAAAATAATATAAATTTGATTTAAATAAATAAATATTTATAAAAATAATGATATATATATATATATATATATATATATATATATATATATATATATATATTATTTTTTTATTTTTTTTAATAAAAATAATTAATCTAACAGTACAGTACTATAGTGAGTAGGAAAAATAATGATAGTGTAACATAATAGAAACTAAATATTTTCAGCTTTATTTTATTACACATTTTTATGTTTTTTTTCCCCAAAGTATAAAATGGGTCTTTATAAATTTGATGTCAGTTTAGATCAATTAAATCAGGGATTTTCAAACAAGGGAAGTTTAGAGAAAAACATGTAAAAAAAAAACTTAATTATAATAATAAATAAATTAGATTAAAAATAATAATTAAATGTGTTTAAATAAAAATATAAATAAATTAATTAATCTTAAAATGAATCATTTTGATTATAAAAACATAAATAAAGCATCTACTACAGTGAGAAAAAAAATAATGAAATACTGTAATGTAATAGAAACAAAATAGTTTCACATTTATTTTACACATATTTATGTTATTTTTTCACAGAACAAATAGGGTCTTTATATATTTAAATTACATTTTAGAATGATAGTCTCTCGCATGAGACTGATCATATTTTTCTCTATTGAAAAGCCTAGCATCAAATAACACATTTAACAGAATTATTTTTCATTGTTAGTTCAAATGCAACCCTATTGTGTAACCCTTATGAAGAAATCTAGTGAGCTCCCTACCTAGACAGCACTTTCGAGCATGCACTAACAAAACAGCTCTACAAATGTACCATGTTAAAACCGGGATTTTGGACATGTACCATGGTATTTTTTTAAAGGTACTTCTATAAAGTACAAATGGGTTTTTTTTGTTTTGTTTTTAAGTACGTGCTGATGTCAGTAAATAAATTTATGAGGCATTACATTAACTTAAGAAGGGTAAAGTGAATGAAGTGGTAAAAGTTGATTCTGCTGCAACACAATGTAAACACGCGCCCCCACACACACACACACACACACATACATACATACATACAGACGCTCTCACACACACTACTCAAACATACACACCTCACTGTCCGGTTTTCATTGCAAACTTATGCCACTGTCGCTGTCGCTCTTCTTCACACTGTTTCACACAGTGCACGAATCTAACAAACTAATTCGGCAAAAGCCCGTTTCCCTCGAGAGCGCGTGGCCACTGCACAGCGCGGGAACGAGCAGCTACTGCGAGCGCGCCTCAATACAATCAAACGCACGCGACACAAAATACAAGTTTGAAAGGAATATTAATTTCTTAATAAATACAGAAAGGTGTTTTTCTCCGATCTGTTGTATTTTACTCATATGCTCGTCGAATAAAATTAAAATAAATAAAAAGTTACTTTAACAGTTGGTTTGTAACAAATTAAAAAAGTGAATAAAAAATGTAGCGAACAAATTAACACCGAATAGGTGTCTTGTCTCATCATAATTGTAACATAAAAAGTCGAATTTATTACTATAAAAGTCGAAATGTTTACTGTTATTTAATGACTTTTATATTTTACTTTTATATTATTATGGCCTATAAAGTGTACGTCCAAACATCAATAATATTGTGAACTAAGGTTCGATATTTGCACCTACTTCACCTCAGTTTAAAAAAAAAGAAGAAAAAAAAAGCGAATAAAACTTTTCTTTTGAAATTGACTCAGAAGTTCTCAGACCCGGAAGCCGGAAGTTGATGCTCAGGAATGTTGATGTTAGAAAGTGGAAGAGAAGAGCGTTAACGAGAGCTGTTCGAGTTAGTTAATTATCATTAATTAAATCCGATCAGGATGATTGAGGTCTCGAGCAGAATGTGAGAGTCGGACGGAAAACATCATGCTGTTCAAACACATCAGAGTGAGTGACGTCACCGCACCTCAGCATTCTCTCTAAACGGTGTTTTTATTGTAAATGAAGGAACTGATGATGAGCGAGTTTCTTTGTGTTGTGCGATGATTAATGCTGTCACGTGTTCAGATGGATCTATAATGACAGATTAATGTTCATGGTTTTTCTCACTCTCTCACACACATACACTCTCTCACACACACTCTCATTCATACACTTATACACATACTCACTCTCACACACAAACACACCCACACACACACATTCACAGACTCACTCACACACTCTCTCTCACACACACTGACACTCTGACACAGACACACTTACACTCGCACACATACATTCTCTCTCTCACACACACTCACTCACTCACTCACTCACTCACACACACAGAGACACACTTTTACACACACACACACACACACACACACACACACACACACTGACACTCTCTCTCACACATGAGACTGTCATGTTTCACAGCTGTGTGTGTGTGTGTGTGTGTGTGTGTGTGTGTGTGTGTTTTCCAGCAGCGCAGTGTGGGCCGGGCGAGGGTGTCTCATGCGGTGGCTGTGATCTTCCTGGAGTTCTTCTCCTGGGGTCTCCTGACCACCCCGATGCTGACGGTGCGTCTCTCTCTCTCACACACACACACACACACACACACACACACACACACACACACACACACACACACTGTTCTCTAACCTGTTCTTCATTACAGGTGCTGCATGAAACCTTCCCACAGCACACGTTCCTCATGAACGGCCTCATCCAGGGCGTCAAGGTCAGCGGCTCACATTTGCATGTCATTTGCGTTCACTGTGGTTATAATGTGTGACAGTCCTCGATCATTATTGGCTAGATATTATATTTTCTTACTGTGTAAAAGGCCGTTTTGCATTGAAAGTCGTAACTGGAGTGTGTGTTCAGTTGTAACTGGAGTGTGTGTTCAGGCGTAACTGGGGTGTGTGTTCAGTTGTAACTGGAGTGTGTCTGCTGTGTTTGCAGGGTTTGCTGTCGTTCATGAGCGCTCCTCTGATCGGGGCCTTGTCTGATATTTGGGGCAGAAAAAGTTTCCTGTTGCTCACAGTGTTTTTCACCTGCGCCCCAATCCCACTGATGAGGATCAGCCCATGGTATGTGTGTGTGAGTGAGTGAGTGTGTGTGAGAGAGAGAGAGAGAGAGAGTGTGTGTGTGTGTGTGAGTGAGTGAGTGTGTGTGTGAGAGAGAGAGAGAGAGAGAGAGAGAGAGAGAGAGCTCCATCACATGACTCTCAAGTGACTGAATCTCTAGTAACCCAGTGAAGATGAATGCACTGATTCACAGACTGACTGATCTATAGTTTGTGCTGTACGGCGCTGGACCTGTTGATGTTTCTGTTGTTAAGATGAACTGATTCGTGTGTGTGTGTGTGTGTGTGTGTGTGTGTGTGTGTGTGTGTGTGTGTGTGTGTGTTCCTGTCTCTCTTCATCAGGTGGTTTTTTGCACTGATGTCGGTGTCTGGACTTTTCTCTGTTACATTTTCTGTGATATTTGCGTATGTGGCTGATATTACAGAAGAGCATGAAAGAAGCACAGCGTATGGACTGGTGAGAACACTACACACACACACACACTCACTCTCACACACACTCAATCTTACACACATTCAAACACACACACACACACACACACTCACTCTCACACACACTCACTCTCACACACAAACACACTCATACACACACTCACACTCAGAAACACACATACATACACACTCTCACACAGAGACTCATACACACAGAGACACACACACACACACACACACACACTCTCACTCTCACACACACTCACTCTCACACACACTCACTCTCACACACAAACACTCACACAGAGACTCATACACACAGAAACACACAGACACACACACACACACACACACACACACTCACTCTCACACACAAACACTCTCACACAGAGACTCATACACACAGACACTCACTCACTCACACACACACACACACACACACACTCACTCTCACACACAAACACACTCATACACACACTCACACTCAGAAACACACATATATACACACTCTCACACAGAGACTCATACACACAGAAACACACAGACACTCACACACACACACACACACACACACACACACACACACACACACACACACACATATATACTATAGTGATTATATTGGTCATTAGCCTTCTGCTCAGATCCAGATGCTCGTATGATTCCAGCTGTTCTGTTATTAGTGTTTCATTATTGATGAACTGATGCAACATTTAAGTATTTAAGTTCATGAAATATTTCTATCTCACATTTGATGAAGTTTGCCTCATTGACTCTGCTATTCTCCTGTATTACTGTGAAGCTGCTTTGAAACAATCTGTACTTTATAAAGCGCAATAAGAATAAATCTGTCCCTCCAGATGCGTTGCATATTCTCCCTCCATGAAGCTTCATATGTTCACATTTATGCATTTGGCAGATGCTTTTATCCAAAGCGAGTTGCATTGCATTTCAAGCTACAGTACACACTCTTATCAGTTCTTGCTTTCCCTGGGAATCGATGATCTTGGTGTTGCGAGTGCCAGCGCTCCACTGTCAGAGCTCCAGGAAAGCGTTTGTCTCGTTGTTTCATCTCTTTGCTTGTATCGTGTTCCAGGTTTCAGCGACTTTCGCCGCGAGTCTAGTGACGAGCCCGGCTATAGGAGCGTTCCTGTCGGCCCAGTACGGGGACAGCCTGGTGGTTCTGCTCGCCACCATCATCGCAGTGGCCGACATTCTCTTCGTCCTGCTGGTGGTTCCCGAGTCTCTGCCCGACAAAATGAGACTGTCATCGTGGGGTTTTCCCATTTCCTGGGCGCAGGCGGACCCTTTCGCTGTGAGTTACACCTTTCTCATGTATAGAGGGTGTGAATAACACAATAAACACACACAAATGAAGGAGCTCATTATAATCAAACTATCATAACTGTAATTTTAAAGTATATTTTAGACTGTAGACTATATAGATCTGGCTATGTGAGACTATAGTTTGAATTAACTATGCCGACGGTGACGTCATGCGCATACCCTCTGTACTCATGTTTTATATACTCACTTATATACTCATACCCTCTATACTCATACCCTCTATACTCATGTTTTATATACTCACTTATATACTCATACCCTCTATACTCATGTTTTATATACTCACTTATATACTCATACCCTCTATACTCATGTTTTATATACTCACTTATATACTCATACCCTCTATACTCATGTTTTATATACTCACTTATATACTCATACCCTCTATACTCATGTTTTATATACTCACTTATATACTCATACCCTCTATACTCATGTTTTATATACTCACTTATATACTCATACCCTCTATACTCATGTTTTATATACTCTGTACTTATAGGATGTTCAATGTTCTCCGATTGATCCCGCATCTCAAATAATGCAGAACATCCTTTGAGTTTTTAGATATTCTGTCAGTTCTTGTGAAATCTCACAGCAGTGTGTGTGTGTGTGTGTGTGTGTGTGTGTGTGTGTGTGTTAGTCCCTGAGGAAGGTTGGGAAAGACTCCACAGTGCTGCTCATCTGCGTCACAGTGTTCCTGTCGTATCTGCCGGAGGCCGGACAGTACTCCAGCTTCTTCCTCTACCTGGGACAGGTGCGTAACGGTTTGAGTTTGAGTCCGCAAGGTGGCGTCTGTCCAAATGGAACAGGATATTGAACAAGAAATAGACTCATTTTGACTTGAAAGTAATTATTCATAACCTTCCTTATGAATTTGTGTTAATTTTCCCTTTAAGCGCAAACACTAGAAACTGTGTGTGTGTGTGTGTGTGTGTTTCAGGTCATTAACTTCTCATCAGAAGCGATTGCAGCTTATATTGCGATGGTGGGAATCCTGTCCATCATTGCACAGGTAAGGACCTTCAGCTTAGTTTTCACAAACCCTCGTCTTCATGATGAATGTATGCAAACGTACATATATAATTAACAGTAAATAAACTCCTTTCTGGTATTTATTGCTAACCAATGAACTGTGAACACAAGAACCAATGAGGTTCATCCTAGTGTTAACGAGCACGCTTGAGCTTTTGATTATGTTTCTGTTTAGCCTAAATCGGACCTGATCATCTGCTGTCAATCAATGAGCCGATGGCCGATACATTGTTGCATCCCTATTCATGACACTGATTGTCTTTTTGCAGACGTTACTTTTAAGCATTCTAATGAAGAGGATTGGAAATAAAAGCACAGTGCTACTGGGACTTGGGTTTCAGCTGTTCCAGCTGGCCTGGTACGGCTTCGGGTCAGAACCATGGTGAGCTGGATCTACGATCTGAGTCTGTCCTAATACTATGATGGATTATCAAGCTCTTAATTCGATTAGATTTTTTATTTTGATTCCAAATTCGATTTTGATTCTCAATTCAACTCAATGAATATAGATTTAATACAAATCCTATATTTATTTAAAAAAATAAAATAAACAGTGAACATAAATTTACAAGGGGTTAATTAATAAAAATAAATTAAGAGCCACAAACCTGTATATTAAACTCTTTTTATTTTAGGTACATTAAAACAGAACCCAACTCTATATTTCAAATGCATACAATAAATAGACAGGATTTTGATGCAAGATGAAAAATAGAAAATTGGACGGGTCAGAAGAGTCGCACGTCTTGATCAAACAAGATCAGGTTTAAGATTAAACACATAATATCTCTCAGCATTAGCTTTAACATGTGAACAGTGGAGGAGAACTAATACTGGCTTTTGTGTGATAAATAAATAAATATGGAAAACAATTTGATTCGTGGCCTTTGAGAATCGATTTTGTTTCGACCACATTTTTAAAAAACGATTAATCGAAATTTTTTTTTTTTTTTTTTTTGCCCAGTCGTATGGATGAGGTTTATTTTGATCTGTATAGACTGACATTGTTTGTAATGGAAAAGAGATTGAACGCGTGACGCCAGCACTATTGTGAAGGGATTACCGGCCTGTGACTCGCTGGGTTTAAAATAGTGTTTGTGTTTGTGTATCCCAGGATGATGTGGGCGGCCGGGACCGTCGCTGCCATGTCCAGTATCACCTTCCCCGCCGTGAGCGCGCTGGTGTCTCACTGCACAGATCACGACCAGCAGGGTAAGACTCAGACACGTGCGTTAAACGACCTGTCTTGTGTTAACAGGGTAAGACTCAAAACACAACAACAACGTGGGCGTTAAAAAGAGCTTGAGTGGCTCGTGTTAAAGCACTGACGGAACCGTACATACTGTTGTGGAAGAAGACTGTTTTGCAGCCGAATTATGTACATTAACAATGATTTTAAATATTAAAGGATTAGTTCCCTTCAGAATTAAAGTTTCCTGATCATTTAAGTTATTTCCTGATAATTTCTTTCTTCAGTGGAAAAGAAATGAAGGTTTTTGAGGAAAACACTCCAGGATGTTCCTCCATATAGTGACTTCAATGGGGTCCAACGGGTCGAAGGTCCAGATGTGAGTTTCAGTGCAGCTTCAGAGTCTCGACACGATCCAGCCGAGGAATAAGAGTCTCATCTAGACAAACCAGCCGACATTGTAGAACTAAATAAACATTTATATACTTTTAAGCACAAATGCTGGTCTTGCTCTAGCTGTGATGCGACACACATCACGTAATCAGGTTGAAAGGTCAAGCGTGACGTAGGTGTAAGAACAGACCCAGTGTTTACAAAGAGAACGTGCAAAGACTAAGTCAAACGCCTTTTACAAAAAAAAAGGTAAAACAATGATGTCGGACGAATTTGAAGTTGGAGGATAAAATGAGATGAGAGTTTTTCGCTCTATTCTACATTTATAAACTAGAACACGCGTGACCTTTCAACCTGAAACCGTAATGTGTGTCGCATCACAGCTAGAGCAAGATCAGCATTAGTGGTTAAAAGTATATAAATGTTTATTTAGTTCTACAATGTCGGCTGGTTTGTCTAGATAAGACTCTTATTCCTCGGCTGGATCGTGTCGAGACTTTGAAGCTGCACTGAAACTCACATCTGGACCTTCGACCCGTTGGACCCCATTGAAGACACTATATGGAGGAACATCCTGGAGTGTTTTCCTCAAAAACCTGCATTTCTTTCCGACTGAAGAAAGAAAGACATGAACATCTTGGATGGCGTGCGGGAGAGTAAATTATTAGGAAACTTTAATTCTGAACAAATCCTTCAAATTAAAATATCAATCCACATCAAACTGGAAGTAGCGGATAAAATTTTAGTGTGGCAAAATGTCTCTGCCACTGATTCACAGGATTTGATGATTTGTGTGTGTTGTTTTAGGAGCGGTTCAGGGAATGATCACAGGGATTCGAGGTCTGTGTAACGGACTCGGTCCGGCTCTCTTCGGATTCATATTCTTCCTCTTCAATGTGGAGCTGAAGGAGATGAGCCCCGTCCCGAACCCCATCACGCCTGGCACCGAAGAGGTCAGAGGTCACTGCTCAGTCAAGCTTTCAGGAGTTTCCATTTCCCTTCAGATTGCGGATTGAAAATACGCCCAATGGAAACACGTCAAATTCGCAAAAACTCCCATGTATCGCAAAAAAGTTTTTCCGCTCGCATGAGGAGGTTTTTCAGGCAATTCGAAAAAAGGAATGTTTTGCAAAACTGCAATGAAAACAGTTTTCGCGTTTACAGTCACCTGACATACGTAAAGTCGAACGTTCTTTAACGAAGGTGAGGTATGTTTGGACCAAGCGTGCCGCACAAGCCCTGAAAAGTGAAGCCAAAGCGTCTCGTTCGCCCCCCGGTGGCTGGTCCTAGTATAGGTCATAAGCCCCGCCTCCCCGTGTTATTCAACGGGACTTGAGACCAACTAAACAATTTGATTACACTTCAAATATCTTTTTTCCGAAGGTGGTTTCAGTCATTTACTGTAGTTTTTTATCACGCTGATGTAAATTCAAGGGTTTGTTTTTAAAATAAGTTTGTTTTTAGTTAGTTATTTGATGCTATAAAAACAGTGGTGTGACGTCATGATTGACAGCTGTGATTGACAGGTTCTCTGAGCGAAGTAGTCACAAAATAATTAACATTATTTTTCTTACCCAATTGACCTTTCGCAAAGACCCGCCTCCTTTAGTTACTGTTGCTATGTCCGACAAGTCACGCCTCTCACACACTTAAACACACATCGCGGAGCAGAGGACACTGACAACACACTGAGACACAGGACAGACCAGGGTACTTTTGATATGAAACAAAGTCTCACCTTTCAAATTTGGTCATTTTGTAAAGAAATTTAAACAATAAATAGCGTTTTGTGGCTCTTTAATGTGTCTGACAGATCACTCAGTTAAAGCGGCTCGTGAACCGATCATCTCTTCCTTCTGGTTCATTTATAGCATCAAATAAGCATGAATGAACATCAGAAGGAATGTTGTTTAACCGCGGAAAGACGTCAGGACACTCCGTTTATCAAGTTCAAATCCTCCAACGTTAATCTACTAACTCTCCTGACCGCTGTGTCGGACAAAAATGGCGGATTCGGCAGATGATGATTGGTCAGATCGCCTGTCAATCAAACTCCCTGCGAAGGGTCAATTGGCAGATAATTTAGCTTTTTTTAAGCTCTCTTAATTTTGATTGATTTCCCCAGAAAACAAGTCATAATATCTTAAGTCATTTTACTACTTCAGTAAATGCATCTTGCTTTAAGAATCTGTAGATATTTGGACTGGAAACAAGACAAAAATACTAAGTAAGAAAAGCATTTGTCTGTGTTTTGTCTCCCAGAAGTCCGTGATTCCGGGTCCCCCGTTCCTGTTCGGCGCGTGTACGGTGGTGCTGGCGCTGCTGGTGGCGGTCTTCATCCCGGCTCAACACACTCCGGTGGTGAAGACGTGCGGCGCGAGGGTCATGACGGAGCCGGTGAGCGGCGGCCCCGAGAACGCCTCCGTTCCTGCGAGTGACGAAGACAACGAGCCTCTTCTGCAGGACAGCAGCTTGTAGAGCACTGAAGCCCAGAGAGCTTCCCGTTCCAGGAGCGCGTCTGGAAGAGCTTTTTATGTCTAAACGTCTTTATAACAAGGTCTCATTTGATAACATTAGTTAATGCATTAACTAACTGCAGCATTTATTAATCTTTATCATAACTCATATTAATCCACAGCGCAAGAGCTAATGTTAAGAAATACAACTTTTGATTTTAAATGTATTATGTTGAATTTAAAGTAGTAGTTCACTTTAAAATGAAAATTAGCCCCTGATTTACTCTCCCTCAAGTCATCCTAGGTGGATATGACAGAGTTATAATAAATAATATATAATAATAATATATATATATAATTATAATTTTAAGTGACCTACTCCTTTAACATGCATTAAGATTTATAAACGCTGTAGAAGTATTTTTCAATGTTAGTTCTTGTTGAATAATGACGTAAACTAATGCTAACAAATGAAACCTTATTATAAAGCGGCATCTTACTTTTTTATTTTTCTGTCTTCGAATCTTTGAAAGAGAATGTGCCTTCTTCATATTTTGGCATATAGTTCATGTGCTGCCGTGTATCTAATTTGTAAATGTAGTCAGCCAATGTCCTGTAATATATTACTGATGAACTTTAACCTCTGCGCTAAACTTGTACAGACCGCAATAATAATGTCATCGTGCAAAGTTTTCATCTGCAAAACATGATGTTCTTCCTCCGTGTTTCCGTCTCATTCTCCAGCACAAATATCTCAACATTCTTAATTTACTGGAGAAGAAGAGAAATGACTGAAGATATTAAGAAAAATGCCAATGGAGTCAAAAAATAATCTTGTTTTCCCTTTGAATTAAGATTATTTTTCTGACTCCACTGTCAGATATTTATTCTTATTTTAAGCACAAACTCATTTATTTTCAAGTCTTAATATCTTCAGTCATTTCTCTTCTTCTCCAGTAAGTGTCTCTTGATTTAAGAATGTTTAGATGTTTGTGCTGGAGAACGAGACCGAAACACTGAGGAACAACATCATGTTTTGTTAGTTAAAGTTAATAAATGGCACAAAACAGACATAATCATTGTTTTTATGTCAGATGCAGCTTTTGATGGATGAATTATTACGAAGTAAATCCTCATATATGAGCACCAGCTGCTCGACACAGAGCTATACCTCACAGTTAAACATCAGCTTGATTTAATGCATAATGTCTGATATCATTTCCAATAATCACGTTTTTAAAACCGCTTTACTGATTTATCGCTCGACTCTTATTGACTTTTCTGTGATTATTTAATTCGTGTTTTTTTGCATGTTAAACGCAGAGTCAGTTCCATTACGAGATACGCTGAAGATGATCAGATTGATTGCATTATATCATGTATAAACTGCAGCAATAACCGCATGAACTACATGCCTAAATCCACGATCTCTGAATGTCCGTCGCGTTACTGACGTGTTTTAGCAGCACAGGTTTAACTTTTAATCGCCAATCTTGGGGACCTGATTATTATTATTATTATGCATACTTGAAAATGAAGTGTTGACGTGACTGTATTTATGCGATCGGTGCTGATTTCCACGCATTGATTCGAGAAGCTCGTAGCCCCAATAAAGTCATTTTAGATGTTTTTCAATGAAATGCACTTTGTTTTTTAATGATGTTTCGGCTACAGTGCCATTCCTCATGTCTATGCAGACTCGGTGATGCTCTTTGGTTTGACCAGATTTTATTGAAGCGTGCAGTGCACATTAAGCATTCGTTTGCTGATGTTTGTTACAAGCTGTTCGTTAATCAATGTTTCAATAAACCACTTCATATTCCAGGATTCGATTGGTGTTTTTTCTCCATCGACAGCTTTTGCAAAACATGATGTTCTTCCTCAGTGTTTCGGTCTCGTTCTCCAGCACAAATATCTACACATTCTTAAAGGGATGGTTGATTAAGATTTGACTTTTCTAACTTTAGTTAGTGTGTAATGTTGGTGTTTGAGCATAAACAACATCTGCAAAGTTACGATGCTCAAAGTTCACAGCAAAGAGAGATATTTGCTTTTAAAGAAATTGTTTTCTAAGGACTACAACTATGGCTGGTAGAAACTACACGAGCTTCTTCAGGGGTTAGTGACATCACAAACCCTAAAATTAACATAAACCCCGCCCCCGGAAACGCGGTTTATAGATTATCATGACAGAATATGCTAATCAATGACTAGAAGATAACTACACATCAGCTGCATAAATTCGCCAACTAACCATTCAGAAATGTCCTGTTGCTTCTACATGTTGTCACTTCTTCTTGAGTCTCTCCATTATTGTCTGACTCCGGTTTGAAAATAAAAAGCTAAAAGTTGTTGAAATTTTCAGTGCGTGTGTGAGGTAAAAGGACACAAGCTGTTGAAGCTCCGCCCCCTGCGCCGGGAGCAGCAGCTCATTTGCATTTAAAGGAACAGACACAAAACAGTGCGTTTTTGCTCACCCTCAAAAAGTGACAACTTTAACATGCTATATAAAAATATCTGTTGGGTATTTTGAGCTGAAACTTCACACACACACTCTGGGGACAACAGAGACTTACTTTACATCTTGTGAAAAGGGCATTATACCACCCCTTTAAATCAAGATACATTTACTGGAGAAGAAGCAAAATGACTGAAGATCTTAAGACTTGTTTATAGAAAGAAAAAAAACATAAATGTCCTTAAAACAAGAACAAATATCTGCCCATAAATCAGAAAAAGAATCTTAATTCAAAGGGAAACAAGATTATTTTTCTGACCCCATATTAAGCATAAAGTCACTTAATTTTGACATTTTCAGTCTTAATATCTTCAGTAAATGTCTCTTTATTTAAGAATGTTCAGATATTTGTGCTGGAAAACGAGACAGAAACACTGAGGAAGAACATCATGTTTTACATTGTAGGAAAAACTTGGTGTTCGCATGTTATATTTATGGCAGAAAGCAAAATTGATGAAAAAGTTTTAATTGCAATACATTAAAATGGCATTTCTTTTTAATGACATATCTTATAAAACTGAGTTTGATCAAACAGGATCATAATCATGCTGTTAAACGTTTGGTCACATCAAAACAAACTTAATGAAGATCTTCACCGAAAACCAGATCAAAATGGGTTTGGCATTTTAACTAGTCAGAATGATAAATGCGGTCAAAAATAAAAGCCTGAACTTCAACCCGACTAGCTGTCAGAATTACAGATCTGCACCGCAAAGAAGTGATTCTTCCTCAGTGTTTCTGTCTTTGCTTTCCAGCACAAATATCTAAACATTCTCAAATCAAGAGACAAAATGACTGAAGATATTAAGACTGAAAAATTGAGTTTGTGATAAAACCAAGAACAAATATCTGACAATGCATTCAGAAAAATAAACTTAATTCAAAGTGAAAATAAGATTATTTTTCCGACTCCATTGGCCGATATTTGTTCTTGTTTTAAAAAGCAGAATGATTAAAGATATTAAGTTTTCTTCAATGAAAAATAAAAATTAATGGTTAAACCAGGACAAAATATCTGAATCCATTGTCAGATATTTGTTCTTGTTTTGAACACAAACTCACTCCAGTCTTAATATCTTCAGTCATTTCGCTTCTCCAGTAAATGTCTCTTGATTTGAGAATGTTTAGGTATTTGTGCTGGAAAACGAGACACTGAGGAAAAACATCATTTTTTCTTTACATAAATTAGTAAAGCGCTGCTACAAAAGAAATCCAAACCCTTTAGATACTAAAACTCATCAACAGTTTAACCTGCATTTGAATTGGGATTGCACTCGGAATGAGAGAACTAATAACCGGATCACACTGATGTCTGGAGTCATGCTGAAGATGATGGTGTGTGTTCTTCATCTTCTACAGCAAGCAGCTCAAGGACACTTTAGTGGTGTACATCGGCTGAGTGTCTGAAAAGAGTCGTTTGAGGAACTTTAAAGCTCAATATCTGCAAATGTATTCTTTTTTTAACCATTCTTGCATATATTTTACTTCATCCTCTTCCCTCAGGTCATTCTGACCCGGAAAATATTTATTAATCAGAGGGGTCCAAGACCCCAGGACTTGTGTCGCACTTGAACACGAATACACACACAATTTTTAAAGGATTCGAGGAGTTTTGGGGTTGAAATTTTAAAAAGTCGCGGGTCAATTTGCCCCCATTAGGAATGAATGGGATGCGAGGAATGCTTCAGTTCACATAGAAAAACCTAAAAATGCTCAAAATTCAAGCTAAAAATGCTAAAACTTTACCAAAAAATGATTTAATAATGTCTACATGTGTCTCTGAATGCACACTGAAGAGAAACTGACTTTAGGACCCAGAGGAACAGCTCATTTGCTCCATATAGAGATATAAGGCCATATAGAGTCATGAAATATCAGGTTATATTATTATTTTCACACAAAAGGTCGGCAAAGACACACAATGTAAGATATTTAGAGCTGAATTAAAAGGGTTATGCATGAAAGTGTGAGTTATTTTGAATTTAAGTTGAAAGAATGTGAGGAATGTGCTTAAATTACTATTTATTTATTATTTAATGATCAAATCTAGTAATTTAAAGGTGAATAAAATAACAAAAATCTCCCCCCCAAAAAAATTTGCATTAAAAAAATATTATCAAAATGAAATAAAATGAGTTTTCTGGACAAAAAAGTATAATTTTAGGGCTTCGGGTCACTTTGACCCACGAGGGGAGGATGAAGTAAACGGCATGTAAACTGATGACATCACTGATGATGACGTCACTGATGATGACATCACCTCTGTCCTGAAGAGACTCGATGTATGTTTTCATGAACTCCTTCTCATGTTCGTCCTGAGCTTCTGCGTCATCGTTCACGTCTTCATCCGGAGCGCTGATCGGATTGTCATAAAGTCGGATTAATCTGGAACAGAAAGATCACGATCAGGCTGATCATGTTTTGGATCAATACTCAATCTCACAGACTGAAACCAAGGGTTTCTGAGGGATATTTCACACACACACACACACACACACACACACACACACTTGATGTCAGGGCTGTCGACGATCTGCGACGGGATGCTGTAGAGCTCGTCTGCGCTGATGACCAGCATCTTCAGGTGAACGAGGTTCGTCATCGTCATCGGGACGCGTCGCACTCGGTTCCTGTGGAGGAACAGCGTCTCTAACGCCTCGAGTCTGAGGAGAGATTCACAGCGGCACAATCATCGTGTGTGTGTGTGTGTGTGTGTGTTTACTCTAGGATTATCAACAGAAACACACTCACTCTCTCACACACACACACACACACACACACACACACACACACCGGTCGATGTCTTCAGGCAGGTCAGTGAGTCTGTTTTTGCTGATGTCTAAACACTTCAGGTTCTCCATGCGCAGAACACAGATCGGGATACTGGGAAACTGGTTCTCCGACAGATCCAAGTGCTTCAGTTTCTTGAGATTCCGCAGCTGAAAGAAGAGGAATATCCCAGCTAACAAAAAACATTCCCATTAAAGTTATGAAAAATGTTTTGGTTATGTGAACGTTAAGAGAACATTCAGTTCAAACATTATGGGATCTATATTCTCTGAAACAAGAAGTAACATTTAAAACCGTTTCATGATCGATGTATAAATAACGTTTTTGTGCTGATGTTCTGAGAACGTTATTGAAGACCAGATATCTTTGAACGAACGTTCTATTAATGTTCCTGGAAGAACGCTTGATCATAACTTTGAGAACCTTAGCCTTCCGTTAGCTGGAATAGACACAGATATCTGTTCTGTGAAAGAATGACTCTATCTGCAGAACTGCTGTACCTCATAGGGAAGCTCAGACAAGCTTCTGTTCGCCGTCATCTCCAATCGCTCCAGATTCTCACATTCTCCGAGTTCAGCCGGAATGCTCCGCAGTTTATTATAATTCACATTTAATTCCCTCAGGCTGATGAGTTTTCCTGTGAAGGACGAGACGTTTGCGTGTGATTTCTAGCGTGTGGAGTGTTTAACTCAGTGTGAGATGATCCGAGGTTTAGTGACACGCACCGATTTCCACGGGAATCTTAGTCAGTCCGTTCTTGGGAACGTCCAGAACACGCAGATCCACGAACGCCTCGATGTACGTGGGAATCTCCCGAATCTTCGTTGCGTGGATGTGCCATTCCCTCAGATACGTCATGAACTGAAGATCTTCGGGCAGTTTCTGCGAATCACAGATATAGTAAAGTCACGGACAGAACAAACGCGCTGAGAAACAGAAGAGTTTCAGATTTACCATCCATCGGTCTCCATTCAGCTGGAAGATGAACTTGTTGTTCTCAGTGTCGGAGTCTGGAGGAGGGAGAAGGTCAGAGGTCAGGGAGAACTGTTTGATGAGGTTTAGGCCAGGGCTATTATAATATAATAATACTATTAATAACTATATCTGAAACATAAATATGAAAAAATATATTACTCAAAATGCTAAAAACACACAACAAAATTAACTAAATTTAATAGGCTACTACTTTAACTAAAATGAAAACGATTCAAAATAATATGAACAAAATAGTATCTCAATGATACTGTAATAACCCTGGTCTGGGCAGATGGCAAACGCACTGAGAGAAAACAAGGAAATCTATCACTTCTAAAACATCAACGAAGATTTAGGCTAGAATTATTGAAGAATGTATTTGAACATCAGGTCTAAAAGTACTAAAAGTATTAATCGTTTGCCCATCGGAGAACATTCTCAGAACTTTGGCTTTATAAAGTTCTAAACAAACGTAATTCCAGTAACATTAATACAACGTTCGTTCAATGTTATCTGGTCTTTAATAACGTTATCAAAACGTATTATTTATACATGTTCATGGAACGTTTTCAGTTAGATGTTCGCCTGACGGTCCTGTATCACCCATAGTTTCATCCAATGACGTGCTTCCACAGACCCCTGCAAATATAGATCCTGTGTGTGTAACAACTCGTGCAATGACTCGAAGCACGACCGAGGAAATAGTTGATAACCCAAAAAGGATGTTGAACCAACTGTGTAGTTCTCTGCCTGTGCCTGATTGATCTGCTGTGTCTGCAGAGGAGATGGGAGAGGAGCAACGTTCGGATTTATCCTCGGCTGAGCTGTTCAACAGTGCTGTTCGAGACGATCATGTGTCTAACGTCGCTCAAGGTTATTTTACCCCTGTCTTAAAGGGTTAGTTCACCCAAAAATTAAAATTCTGTCAGTAATTACTCACCCTCATGTTGTTCCAACCGCGTAAGACCTTCGTTCATCTTCGGAACACAAATTAAGCTATTTTTGATGAAATCTGAGCCATGTTTCACTCCTCCATAGGCTTCTATGTGACCGAAACTTGCTGGCCCAGAAAAGTTCTTAAAGAGATCGTTAATATAGTCCAAGTGACTCCAGTGGCTCAATCTTAAGTATATCAAGCGACGAGAATACTTTTTGTGCGCAAAAACAAACAAAAATAACGACTTTATTCCACTATTCATTTCCTTCTCTCTGGGCCTCTAGTTGGTTCGCGTAGTGTTTTTGCGCAGCGCGTCTGTGTTACACGTCACCACGTAGGCTCACTATTGGCCGACGCCGGTCATGTGTGTGTTGCGTGATGACGTGCAACACAGACGCGCAGCGCAAACACACTACGAGGCCCAGAGAGAAGGAAATGAAAAGTGGAATAAAGTCGTTATTTTTGTTTGTTTTTGTGCACAAAAAGTATTCTCGTCGCATGATAAACTTAATGTAGTGCCACTGTAGTTACTTGGACTATTTTAACGATGTTTTAATAACTATTCTGGGCCGGTGAGTTTCGGTCACACTGGAAGCCTATGGAGGAGTCAAAATTCTGTCAGATTTCATCAAAAATATCTTAATTTGTGTTCCGAAGATGAACGAAAGACTTACATGGTTGGAACAACATGAGGGTGAGTAATTACTGACAGAATTTTCATTTTTGGGTGAACTAACCCTTTAAGGGGAGAGGTGTGACAATCCGGTATGTGACGCCCCCGTATCTAGACGATGGGTGATTCCATGAGTGGTGTCACCTGGATGCCCTTTCTGCCCTTCAAAAGGAGCCCTTTTACTACTCCTCAGAGCTCCACATTTTGATTGATTACGTTGCTGGTCTCTTCTGTTGCGACATTTGGAGCTACACCACACGACACGACACTACACTACACTACGCTACGCTACGCTACGCTACGCTACGCTACACGCTACGCTACACGCTACGCTACACGCTACGCTACACTACACTACACTACACTACACTACACTACACTACGCTACGCTACGCTACACGCTACGCTACGCTACGCTACGCTACACGCTACGCTACACGCTACGCTACACTACACACTACACTACACTACACTACGCTACACTACACTACACTACACTACACACTACACTACACTACGCTACGCTACACTACACTACACTACACGCTACGCTACGCTACGCTACACACTACACTACACGCTACGCTACGCTACACTACACGCTACGCTACGCTACACGCTACGCTACGCTACACGCTACGCTACACGCTACGCTACACTACGCGCTACGCTACACTACGCGCTACGCTACACGCTACGCTACGCTACACGCTACGCTACACGCTACGCTACACGCTACGCTACACTACGCGCTACGCTACACGCTACGCGCTACGCTACGCTACACTACGCGCTACGCTACACGCTACGCTACGCTACACTACACGCTACGCTACGCTACACTACACTACACGCTACGCTACGCTACACTACACGCTACGCTACACTACACTACACGCTACGCTACACGCTACACTACACGCTACGCTACACTACACGCTACACTACACTACACTACACGCTACGCTACACGCTACACTACACGCTACGCTACGCTACACTACACGCTACGCTACACTACACTACACGCTACACGCTACGCTACGCTACACTACACGCTACGTTACACTACACGCTACACTACACTACACGCTACACTACATGATGTTTTATTAACAAAGTTCGGGAGGAACACGTTCTAATGATCAAACAATCAAGTCATTCCAACCAGCTGTCAGCAATCAGTAATCAACAGGTCCACTCAATCAGCATGATTAAAGGCCTATAAATACTCACAGTCGACTC
>JAJAQA010000019.1:772500-800000 GCA_021464565.1 Rutilus rutilus | reverse complement strand
ATGCACAGAATAAGCATGTCAAGAGTTTTAACAACAATGCCAATGTCTAGTGTTTTAATAATTATGCCAGAAAAGAAAATTAAGTATAACAAATATGTATTTACCCATTTAAACTTTTTAATTATTCGTTTTGGGTGAAAGTAAGGTGTATTATTATAAAAACAAAAATGTTGAAAGAACTGACCCATTGTTTGAAATAGTTATATTGTCTGCCAAACACGGTTTGCAGCCGCTGCTGTGACGCTGTACTACGCTTCCAGTGTGAATACTCGCGGGAGTCTGCTGCTGCAGTGATGATGTAGTTGCGCGGATGTGCCGCTCGCGTATGGCAAGCCAAAGTGTTCATAAACGCCTGGTCGGGCGTCTGATTGCACACTGACACGTCAAAAGCGTGCGTTTCGACCGCCAAACGCGCGTCTCTGACGCGCGATTTGCCATAAAAGCGCACGTTCTTAACGCGCGCTTTGTGCTCACGGAAAACGCGCGTCACAAACGCGCGGTTTTTGCATCAAAACGCGCGTCCATGACGTGTGATCTGCCATTTAAAACGCGCGTTTGCAACGTGCGCTTTGGGGTCCCCGAAAACGCGCGTTTTTGACGCGCGTTTATAATAACAAAAATGGGCGTTGAAAACGTGTGTTTTGACTAGGACAAAACGCACGCTTTTGACGTGTAAACAGTTAACCCAAACAGGCAGTACAAACGTGTGTGAAGTTTCCAACCAGACGAAAAGGACGCGTGAAATACGAGTTAAAATCAGTTTGAACGGGTCAGTGTCATTGGCTGCTGAAGGCTTGGGTCTAACCATTTCTGTGGGCTTAGGGGGGTTTAGCTACTGTTCATAGACTAGGCTACCACCGTTTAACATGCCATAGATCAGGTTATTCAACCTATCTATTTTGTCCTTTTTTGTAGAACTTATAGAAATAATATATTTAAATTGCAGTTTTATCAAAATTTAGATAAAAATAAAATTCCCTTGTTTTTCTTCGCTCATGCCTTTTTGTAAATAAACACATTAGTGGTTATTCTAGCTCTAACATGAAATAATTACCATTTGTGTGGGAAAATCAGTTACGGTGAAGGTAAGCAATCAATGCAGGTTAATCAATATCTGTCTTTAGAGAACAACGTGGACTTTTGTTGTGCTTACATTTGAAGGTATCACAAGCAGGTGGCGCTTATTGAAACCTTTTTGTTCAAATATTGTGCGCTCAACACAGACAAACAGTAATTAAGTACAGAGGTGATATTATCCTTTTTTTTTTAAGACTTAGTGTTTAAATAGGGTATTTTATTCTTTAAAGAAGTATTTAAGACTTACAGGATTAGAATGAGAGCTTGTGCTCAGGGCAGGACATATATAAGAACTTAATTTGTCCCTATATTTTTTCCATTTTCTTTTTCTTGTGTATAGGCCAAAGAAAATATCTAGATTGCAATTTTATGAAAACTTTTTTTTTTACCAAGATAAGATTGCCTTCTTTTGCACATTAATACCATTCTAGCTGTATATCTATACCTCAAGTTTTCAAACTTTAAAAGTTAACATTTGATTGGGGAAAAGTGTACAGATGTGGTTCTTGATCGATGCAGTTGTAATGAAAATTTGTTAAGCACCATAGCCTTTATATATATATATATATATATATATATATATATATATATATATATATATATATATATATATATATATATATATATAATGACTATAAAATGTATCACTATTGCGAGCAGGGTGCCACCAAGATGCTTTACAGGGACCAAATTACAGAAACATCCGATAGTTCACTCAAAATTCAAAACATTCTGTCTACATTTTATTCACCCTGTTATTTCAAACATGCATCCTAATTTTTTGGATTTAACATATGCTTTTTATTTCTTTTCTTAAATGTGAGCAATGGTAACAGAACTAATTTACATCCTGGGATCAATCAATTATATTTTTTATCCAATTTATTTTCTACAAATGGGTTAGGGTAGCTTGCAGCTATATTTTTGTGTATATATTTTTGTGTATAGATTGTGTATATTTTGTGTATATTTTTTATATATATATTAAATATAGCTGCAGGCAGCGATTGCGGGCCCAAGCCGGGGGCACAGCCACCCTGGTGCCTTTGGTGAAGGTGAAGTTTCATCAAGATAAGTTAATGTGTGCAGAAGTTATAACACACTTCCTGTGTCCCATTATTCACCATAAATTTGTTTCCTCGCCACGGCCAACCCGTTCAAGATATCAAAAATCTGCTGTCAATAATTCATCCTCAATGTCTTGACTTCATTCACACCGAGTTTGGTGGCAATCTGATAAATTCTCTAGGAGGAGTCTTTCACATTCCACTGTATGTGTTTTCCAAACAACCCTAAATAGCCAACTTCCTGTTGGGCGGAGCTAATAACATAGCTATTATGTAAGCTATGTTCGGCTTAGTTGTTCGGCCCGATGAGATCTGTATGTGTACCGAGTTTCATATGATAGAATAGAATAGAATAGAATAGAATAGAATAGAATAGAATAGAATAGAATAGAATAGAATAGAATAGAATAGAATAGAATAGAATAAATCTTTCTTGTCCACCGAAGTGGAAATTTTTCTTTGGCTCACCAGACTGAAAAGACAAATACAAGAGACATGAAAACAACAACTCGTACAAGAGAGAATATTTCAAAAAAATAAAAGATACAATATAAAAAATCATGATGAAGATAAATATACTTAAATACATCAAGTTAACTCCTTTGTTGTTGTCACTTAATTTGATTAAGGATACTAATGGCATTCGGAATAAAGGATTTTTGGTAACACTTTAGAATACTGTATCTTACTTACTGCATAACTAATAAGAAATTATTGAGGAACTAATAGATAATTATTTATTAACACTTAAGTCACTACTGTTAACTACTAAGGAAGATGTGTTAACTAATTAGTATGTAATAGAATTGTATGATTGTGTTAAGTTTCAGTTAGTTAATCAATAACTAATGAATTATGTCATAACTCTTGAAGAACTATTATTAATTATCTATTAATTAATGTGCAAGAAAAATAACTAAGAAGTAACTACTAATGAACAGTCATACACAGTGGTTACTACAATAAACCGTTTTATTTTAGCAGTGGAGTGGTGGATGAAGTACACAAATCAAGTACTTGAGTAAAAGTACAGATAACCCAATAAAATATTACTACAGTAAAATGATAAACTATTGGCCTATTCATTTTCAAAATTACCTTAGTAAATGTACAAAGGTAATTACTTGAAAAGTAAAAAGCACTGATCAATGTTTTTTATTTTATTTTCTAGCCAGTTTTAGTCATTCTTCAGCACTAATAAGAAAGACAAGTGCAGACATTTACTAGGCTATATATTGATCTGCAAATAAGCAAACTTTTTATTTAATTAGCAAAATGTATCATAATGTATGATAACTTATCTATTTTACAAAGATTTAGATAATACCGTTAATAATGTGTTTTTTACAGTAAGTTTGATTTGAGTCAGAAGTATGTGGTAATTCTGTATTAATTACTAATGAGTTTCCTATATTCTCACTTTAGAATACTGTTCCAGGTTATAAGTAGCCTAATTCCTGGATAATTATTTGATAATTATTTATTAATTACTAATGAGTTCCCTATATTCTCACTTTAGAATACTGTTCCAGGTTCTAAGTAATTCCTGCAGAATTATTTGATAATTATTTATGAATTACAAATAAGTTCCCTATATTTTCAGTTTCCCTCAGTCGTTGCCTCAAACATGAATTTACTCAATGGCATTCTATGCTGAGGAAAACAGACACACACAGTACTGTATATAAAATATAAAAACTAATCTGAGGTTAGTTTTGTATGACTGTTCATTAGTAGTTACTTCTTAGTTATTTTTCTTGAACCTTAATTAGTAGATAATTAGTATTAGTTCTTCAAGAGTTATGACAGAATTCATTATTTATTGATTAACTAACTGTTACTTAACACAATCATAAAAATATATTACATACTGATTAGTTAACACATCTTCCTTAGTAGTTAACAGTAGTGAAGAAGTAGTTAATGAATAATTACCTATTAGTTCTTCAATAATTACTTATTAGTTATGCAGTAAGTAAGATACAGTATTCTAAAGTGTTACCGGATTTTTTAAAAGTACTTTGAGCCAGAGGCACTCTGAAGCGCCTCCCGGACTTCAAAAGTTCAAACTCACTAGAGAGAGGGTGAGTACCATCTATTGTGATCTTTCTTGCTTTTTTACTCATTCTGTCAATGTATATTTGAGTCAATTGTTTTTGTGGTTTTCCTACTATCTTACTAGCCATTAACACTATCCTGTTAAGCTTTTTCTTAAGCTTACAGTTTAAATGGCCAAACCAAGCAGAAAGATGAAAAGTTAAAACACTTTCAATGTGTGTGATATACACAAGCTCAATAATCTTAGTATTGACACCCAAACAGTTCAATTTTCTGAGCAGACTTAGACGTTGTGTGCATTTCTTGTAAATAAAATCTGTATTTTCTATAAAACTCAGGTGATTATCAAGAACCGTACCTAAGTACTTAAAAGTTTCCACTGTTTCAACTACTTGACCATTAAGTAACACTGGCTCTGTTACTATGTCTTGTTTTTTACAGAAAATTTGCTCATTTGTCTCATTTGTGACCCGTTCAAACTGATGATTACATGCAAGCATGTTTGATTTATGGACCAAGTTTTCGGACCCCGTTCCAGGGGGTGCTGTCGAGCCCCCCTGCCACGCCCGGGTACCAGCTTCAGACCGGCCCTGATGGCCGCGGGTTCTGACCCGTGTGCAAAGTTTCAAGAGTTTTCGAGCATGTTAAGGGCCCCAAAAGTGCCTGAATAGTCGTAAGAAAAATAATAATAATAATAATAATAATAATAATAAATAATCCTAAGGAAAACAATAGGGCCTTCGCCCTTTCAGGGCTTGGGCCCTAAAAACATGGCACATAAAGATAAACTAATGATTTTTGGGTGTGTGTATTGTAAGTTGTATCCCATTTCAATTCGTTGGGTTCGTCTGCAGCATGCTGCAAAGCACACAGTACTCCTCTGCATTACCTATACATTTGTTAACATTAAAAAGTTAAATGTGAATTCTTTGGGCAATCATTGTGTAGCCTACTAAATGTCAACATACACGACATGAAAAATACTATCTCAGAACGGTTCTGAAATTACATTAAATTATTATTGCATTACTTTTTGCAACCTTCAAGTTATTTTGATGTATATCTGGATTGTATTTTCTCTATATTTGAATATTCTTACTTGATTAAATACATTTTTAGACTGAAGATAGCATCTAAAGAGGTGTAATATGACATACTGTACATTGAAATACTGTACATACCATTACAGAATTAAAATTATATTAAATTAAAAATGGAGCACCCCAAACAAGTAATTATCAAAAGAAATGACAGCAGTAGATAAATACCAATAGATTCTTCATTTGTGATGTGGAGGCAATATAACTCGGGCTTTGATTCTTTCCGTACATTTTTATATGTGTTTTAGAGATTGAATTCAAATCAAATATTAACATTACTGCCCTAACTATTTCTGAATAGGATGTCTACTTCATACATATTTGGAATAGTATGGAAATAAGGTTCAGATCACTAAAAACCATACATGGAAGTCGAAGATCTCATCGGTGGAGTCTGGATGTCATCTAGTGGAAAATGTTGGTACTGCGCACAATACAATCTTTCCTAAAGCTCATTTATTGAGACATCAACCTAAAATCTGGCCCAGAACTTGTCCAGATATTAACATTGATTTTCTTTAAGTTTTAGGGTTGAAAATGTTTTGTAAAAAAATAAATAATTAATAATAATAATAATATTATATATATATATAAACAACATTATGTATTGTATACATTTCAAATGTTCATAAACTTAAACTATTTTAACAACTTTGTTTTACTTTACTAATTTGAGAAGTGTAACCTTTTAGTACCCTGTTAGTTCGCAGTGCATTAAGTAATGTTAACAACAACTTTTGATTTTAATAAATATTAGTAAAGGTTGAAATGAAATTTGAAATGAACATGTAGAAGTGCAGTTCATTATTAATTCATGTGAACGAATGTACTTAAATAATGTATGAAACCTTTTTGTAAAATGTTACCAAAATTACAATTGGAAAATAAAAAAAAACGGTGTTTTTTCTCTCTTTCTTTTTTTTTTACTTAAATGATAACTATTGGATTATAATAACTCACCAATTATAATCCCCTCCTCTGTAAAATTTGCCATCGATAATTCCATGCTGTTTTGCTTGGGTTTAATGATAATACAAGAGACTTAAACCACATAGGGACAAAGGCATGAGCGAAGAAAAACAAGGCAATTTTATTTTTATCTAAATTTTGATAAAACTGCAATTTAAATATATTATTTCTATAAGTTCTACAAAAAAGGACAAAATAGATAAGCTGAATAACCTGATCTATGGCATGTTAAACGGTGGTAGCCTAGTCTATGAACAGTAGCTAAACCCCCCTAAGCCCACAGAAATGGTTAGACCCAAGCCTTCAGCAGCCAATGACACTGACCCGTTCAAACTGATTTTAACTCGTATTTCACGCGTCCTTTTCGTCTGGTTGGAAACTTCACACACGTTTGTACTGCCTGTTTGGGTTAACTGTTTACACGTCAAAAGCGTGCGTTTTGTCCTAGTCAAAACACGTTTTCAACGCCCATTTTTGTTATTATAAACGCGCGTCAAAAACGCGCGTTTTCGGGGACCCCAAAGCGCACGTTGCAAACGTGCGTTTTAAATGGCAGATCACACGTCGAGGACGCGCGTTTTGATGCAAAAACCGCGCGTTTGTGACGCGCGTTTTCCGTGAGCACAAAGCGCGCGTCAAGAACGTGCGCTTTTATGGCAAATCGCGCGTCAGGGACGCGCGTTTGGCGGTCGAAACGCACGCTTTTGACGTGTCAGTGTGCAATCAGACGCCCGACCAGGCGTTTATGAATACTTTGGCTTGCCATACTCGCGCGCCGCTCACGCTTGCGGTGTGAAAGAGGGGTTACCCCTCATTTACACTGCACACGTGTGCGGTGCATTACGTCTACGACAAGGTTTTATTCCGTCCTGCACGCGGTGCCAACTCACACCAGGAGCATTTCAGAAGCGGATCGACTGGATGCGCGAGACCACGTGATTTGCCTGTCTGACGTGGTTTTTCTTGATTTTGGGGTTTCTACCGTACAGTCTATGGTTTCTACCAAGGATATTGGTGTGTAATACGTTTGGGAGTTTGCACAGGGTGTTTATTTTGAATTTGACTATGTTTTTTTTACTTTTATTTTGTATTTCTGGTGCGACTTGGACGCGCGTCCGTCAAAAATAGACTAGGCGCCTATATTTAGCGAAGCGGCGCGGAGAGCCGCTTCTGGGAAGCTTCTGAAACGCGCCGCGTCGCGGCCGGTGTAAACACAAGCATTGACTAGAATGGGCGCGATCAGCTCCGGTAGCCGTGTCGCAGCCGTAATGCGCCGCAGACGTGTGCGGTGTAAATGAGGGGTTAGGCCGGTGACACACTGGATGCGTGGCGTGAGCGTCTCAGCTGCGTGGCGTGTCCGTTTTTATTTCGGCTCCCATGTTAACAGGTTAGAGCTTGCACACTGCGTGCGTGACACGCGCGTCTCAGGCGCGGCTCGAGCCGCGCGGAAAACGCGTGCCTGCTAGAAATAGAACCGACGCCTATTTTTCACGCGACACGCAAGCGTCTTGGAAGCGTTTCCAGGCAAAATTGAATAGGAAAAGATGTTTATATGACATTTTGACACAAATACATATTAATAAATGTCATTTTGATGTTTGAAAGTGTCTAGGGTTTGACATAAATGCAAATATAAATGCAATTTAAAAAAATATTATCGATTTTCAAATACTGCACCTGTCAATACAGAACGAAATATTCTATAGTCTATATGCCGTCAACACTGCCGACGTTGTCTTTGCTGCTATATATTTATGTTTAACATGAAGTATAGGCCTTCCACAACTCTCTCCCCATGTCACCAATATGTCACCTAGCAGCAGCAGCGCCGCGTCAGACACGCTTCTGGTGTGCAAAGACACAGAAAACGCGACGCAGCCGCCACGCATCTGACACGCTTCAGAAACGCCACGCATCCAGTGTGTCACCGGCCTTATAGTCCGTCACGTCTATTACGATCTCAAAATTCCGGCCAGTTACTAATACCTAGAATATCAAAATCGACTGCTGACGGTAGATCATTTTCCTATTTAGCACCAAAACTCTGGAACAGTCTTCCTACCATTGTCCGGGAAGCAGACACACTCTGTCAGTTCAAAGCCAGATTAAAGACACATCTCTTTGACCTAGCTTTCACATAATACATTATAGACTTCTATAATTTAATGTTATGCTGCATAGATTAGGTCAGCCGGAACCGGGAACACTTCCCAAAAATCCTGATGTACTCGTTACATCATGAGAAGAATGGCATCTACGCTAATTTTAGTGTCTGTGTTTATCCCAAGGTTTTTTCCTGCAGCCTGCCGGATCCGGGCCGTATCCAGATCTGACGAAGGACCTTCGCCTGGACCCGATGACAACGCAGTGCTGAAGTGCCAACTAGTCTCTCCCTATGGAGGATCCCACTACCACTCTACAGATAAGGCGTTGTCGGGAAAATTCGTCTCGCGGTCCTACCCCAAAGCAACAAATAAAATAAAATTCCTTATCAAAATTTATAAGGAAAGACAAGTATTTTGTTTAGGCTTGGCTTGTAGGGAATTCCAAACCTGCGTATATTCTAACGCACATAACTATAGAACCCATTCTAAATGCGCATGTGAACGCCATCAGCGTTTCTCACAGGTTCGCGTTTAAAGTCTGTGTAGAGAGAATGGCGTCGTCTTAGCGGCCCCTAATTTAATAACAAATGATCATTGCGACGGAACCAAATCAATTAAAACTAACTTTAGATGGAAATAACTTAACTCTGCTGTGAAGCTGCTTTGAGACAATCTACATTGTTAAAAGCGCTATATAAATGAAGATGACTTGACTTGACTTACGTAACGTAACATTCAAAAGTAACGTTCCCATAATGTTTGAAGAATGATACAATGTTCGCATAACCAAAAAATAAAATAAATAAATAAACAAAAGGAGGATTTGAATTACAGAAATAACTTTTTCATAAATTAATAAAACGTTAGGTCATATTTGTGTCCGACGAGAGCCTGAGGTGTTCATGTCGTCATGTTGACTGCTCGAAGACTGATCAGATGTGTGTGTTGAGACTGTGACTCAGCAACAGTCAGTATGACCTCTAACCTATGAAGAGTCACCCAGTTTACCAGCATAACCACAGCTGTTTAATTAGCAGAAGAACGTCATTAATAAGAGCATAATAACCGCGTTAATGAGTGTGTGTGTGTGTGTGTGTGTGTGTGTACCTGCGAGCTTCCGTCAGTCCAGCTTCAGCTGCTTGTTTACCGGCGGCTGGATCTACTTCTGTTCGACATGATGCTATTTTTATTTTACAGCGTGTGATTTGATGCCTCGTGTCTCAGTCTCTGGACTCTCTCTCATGTCCACACTCTCACACATGCTGATCCGTAATGACACACACACACACACACACACACACACACACACACATACACACACACCTTCATATTCAAACTTTATTAAGATTTAAACATATAACAGCCAACAAATATTATTAGCATGTAAAACAAGAACCGGAGCATACACCAGAGGAGGAAAAACACAAACAAAATGTACAATAATAATAATACAAGAAAAGATAAGCAAATAAATAAAGGAGATACAATCAATCAGAGCATGTTAGGATAAGACAATGCGACAACATTAAAGGGGGATTTAGAAGAGAGCACAACAAGACA
The DNA here is from genome assembly GCA_021464565.1 of Rutilus rutilus. NCBI lineage: Eukaryota > Metazoa > Chordata > Actinopteri > Cypriniformes > Leuciscidae > Rutilus > Rutilus rutilus. The sequence continues at coordinate 790,064 of JAJAQA010000019.1, read as the reverse complement.
ATGTTTTCCTTGCTTTGGTCTTCTGAAACAGAAAGCGTTTGAAGGTATTGATGAAAATCATTGAGAAAAACTTTGAATAGTGGCTTATGATTGGAAAATGTATTCATAAATTTATGAATATGAAATATTAGTAATAGATTTATAAAGTAAAATTCTTTCTCCGTATTAATAAAACCAAATATAACATATTTCCAAAAATAAAGAAAAATGAGGGTACACAAAATCAATAATTATACCTGCAAAAGCTCTTCCAAAACATTTTGGTATAGTTACAGTCCCAAAACAAGTGAACAGTAGTTTCATCTTGTGCATTACAGAAATCACATTTTATGTCAATGTCAGGTTTAAACTTTTTTAGGTAACACACACACACACACACACACACACACACACACACACACACACACACACACACACCTTCAATCCGTCTACAAACAAACACTGATGACGTAACACAAACCTGCATTTGCATATTTAGATATGTCGCTTGTGTCTGAAATGTTTCGTTTGTTGACCTTCTTTCTCGTTACACTCATTATTAATCACTCGCTCACAGCACTGGATTCGTCACACCAGTTAACATCAGTTTCACAACAGCCGATTACACACTCGTTTGGTTTTTATACTAGCTATAAAGTCTGAGCCATCCCTGTAAAGATCTTGAATAATTTGCATGATTTGTTTTCCATATGCAGTGATTTGATCAGTGTATTTTTGACACACATGCAGCTGTAAAGCATTACATCACCAGATCACACACACACACACACACACACACACACACACACACACACACACCGGGGCTAGTTGTCACACGGCGGGTTGAGTTATAAAAGCTTGTTCTCTGGAAGTCAGTTTTGAATTCGGTCACAAATTAAATGCTTTTTCTTCTGAATTCTGTCCTCCAAACTATATACAATTAAACCTTGTCATATTTTTGACATATTTGCAACATGATATTTTTCAGGTTTTGAGCACGTTTTATGTGCCGTCATTTAATTTATAAATTACAGTTCTGTTGGCTATGTATATATATATATAAAGCTTCCTGATTATGCAATTTATCTAAAAAGATTAAAATATGCTGTTTAATGGGAGGTTCTCATGTAACAACACTGTAAAAATTAAACCGTGATTTTTACGGTAAAAACACGGCAGCTGTGGTTGCCAGAACTTTACCTTCAAAAATACGGTAGCAACGTTATTGGTTTTACAGACTTAACTTAAAATTTACAGTAATAAACCGTATTTTATCATCTGATATAATGTGAATTTACCATCCTATTGAACTATTAATATCTGTTTTGTACCATTGTAATACACTCATAACCACCAATCACAGCAGTGATGAGAGTCACATGATCAATCAAAGCTCATCACAAGCAGCTCTTCCACAAGAAAGTTAATACTAATTTATAAAAGCTGCATAGTGTCATTCACACAAACATTAAACACCATCATGGTAACACATGAAATTTAAAAAATGCAATAAACATTAATTTAACAACATTAAATGTAACATAAAACGTACTCGGTTACTAACGTAACCTCGGTTCTCTCTAGAAGAGGGAACGAGTACTGCGTTTTTGTAGAAAACGCTACGGGAAAAGTCTCTTTTCACGAAATACTGAAGCAAAAAATTATCCTTAATTTTCATAAATGTAAAACGCGTTGCGGCAGTGCTAAGCTATGGCGAGACGGCTTGCTCGCTCATTGGCTGCTCTGCGGCAACTGCATAAGCCTATCGAGCGAAGGCTGAGGTGACGTCAGGCCAATGAGGACGCTTCGCGCCCTCCTAGCCATTTCCCGCCGAGACGGGTGTGGCTAGCCTCTATATAAGGAGCTCGAGAAGGCTTATTCACTTGATTTTCATCGCCGAAGCGAACCAGAGTGAACCGTACGCACGGCAGAGAACGCAGTACTCGTTCCCTCTTCTAGAGAGAACCGAGGTTACGTTAGTAACCGAGTACGTTCTCTTACGAGAGTCCTCTCGTACTGCGTTTTTGTAGAAAACGCTACGGGAACCCCTTTGTAAAACGCCGTGCGTGCTGGGATAAAGACACCGATCACTGGAAGCTAACCAGGTGTACAGTGCATAATCACCAGATAGACTCAAAGGGCCTGGGATTAAGGGAGGGGAACCTTAATTCCCTATATTGTAACGTCCGCGGACGTAAAACATGACCTCACAGAGAGAGTCTAGAGACAAGAGGGGATTCCTCTGTCCTTATATGGTTGCGTCAGCAGACGCGAATATGACATCACATAGACAGGGTGGGGGAGCCTGAACTAAATGTGAGAAATGTGGGTTTACACAGTTCTGCCCATAAGACAGTCGGCAGCGCGTTGCGCATGCGATTTCAGTGTTCTAGTTATACAGCTGAATCAGCTATACCGATAGTAGCTTAGGCCTGTAAGGCGGGAACCTCTAGGTTGTAAAACCTGATAAATGTAGACGGCGAGGCCCAGCCCGCCGCCGTACATATATCCTGTAAGGAAATCCCGCTGGACCAAGCCCACGAGGAGGCAACGCCCCTCGTGGAGTGCGCTCTAACTCCCAACGGGCACTGGAGGCCCTTGGTAGTATAAGCCAGCGCTATGGCGTCAACTATCCATCTGGATAAGCTCTGTTTCGACACAGCCATTCCCTTGGAACGTCCACTGAACGAGACAAAGAGCTGCTCAGTCTGTCTGAAGACAGCCGAGCGGGACACGTAAGCTCTTAGAGCCCGAATGGGGCAAAGAAAACTTGAGTCCCCTTCCTCACTTGATCCCGGCAGGGCAGACAGGGAGATAACCTGAGCCCGAAACGGTGTGTTGAGGGACTTTGGCACATAGCCATGCTTAGGTTTGAGTATGACTTTAGAGTCGTTAGGTCCAAACTCCAAGCACGCTGGGCTCACAGAGAGCGCGTGCAGGTCGCCTATGCGCTTCACCGAAGCGAGAGCCATCAAGAACACTGTTTTGAAAGACAAATGTTTGAGGCTAATAGATTGGATAGGCTCGAAAGGGGCACCTTTCATGGCCGCCAAAACCGTAGAAAGGTCCCACATAGGAACTGAAGGAGGTCTGGGTGGATTCAGTCTCCTAGCTCCCCTGAGGAAGCGGATGACTAAATCATTCCTTCCTAGTGACTGGCCCAGCGTTGAACCGGAGAACGCTGAAATAGCCGCCACATACACTTTGAGCGTGGAAGGGGATCTGCCCTTATCCAACAGCTCCTGTAGGAAGGAGAGAACCTCCGTCACCTCACAATCGAGAGGTGATAGGCTCCGAGCTGTACACCAGCCGGAGAAAACCGACCACTTCGAGGCATAAAGCCGCCGAGTTGACGGCGCCCTGGCCTGAGTGATGGTGTTTATCACTCCCTCTGCGAGGTCAACGGATAACCGTTGAGCGCCCACTCGTGAAGGACCACAGCTCCGGGTGTGGGTGCCAAATCGAGCCCCTGGCCTGCGAGAGGAGATCTCTCCTCCATGGCACTGGCCACGGAGCGATGTCTGCTAGCTGCATCAGGACTGGGAACCATGCCTGGTTCTTCCAGAGCGGTGCTACAAGCAGCACTGAGCATTTCGTTTCCTTGACCCGCTCTAACACCTGTGGCAGGAGGGAGACGGGGGGAAAGGCATAAAGCGGGCAGCGCGGCCACACGTGGGACAGCGCGCTGTCGCTTCTGGAAAAGAACACGGGGCAATGAGCGTTTTCGCGGGACGCGAATAGGTCCACTTCCGCTCTGCCGAATCTTTCCACAACAAGCAGAACTGTTTGCGGGTGTAGAGACCATTCGCCCAGGGGAATGTTGTTCCTGGCAGCCTGTCTGGGCCCACATTCTGGAGCCCAGGCACATGCACTGCTCTCAGCGAGCGCAAATTGTGCTGAGCCCATACTAGGAGGCGTTTCCGCCAGCCTGTATAGGGCTGTGGATCTCAGACCGCCCTGGCGATTTATATAGGACACCACGGCCGTGTTGTCCGAACGGACTACGACGTGATGGTCCCTTGATTTGGGGACAAAAACGCGTCAGCGCATTGTGCACTGCCAGCATCTCCAGGCAGTTGATGTGTTGGAGCTTTTCTCGTTTCGACCATAGGCCGAAGAACGGTCTGCCCTCGAGCAGCGCTCCCCATCCCGAGGTGGATGCGTCTGTCGACACCATCCTCACTCTCGAGGAAGTCCCCAGGCTTACACCTGATCGGTACCAGTCGTCCGCCAACCAAGGTATTAGGGCTGCCACACAGCTCTGATTGACCTTGAGACGTAACCGGCCGACACCCACGCTCCGCGCGGAAACTCGCGCTTTCAGCCAGAACAGAGGGCGCATGCGGAGCAAGCCCAGCTGAAGAACCGGTGATGCTGAGGCCATGAGACCTAGCATCCTCTGAAACGTCCTGAGCGGGGTAGTTCGGCCGCAGCGGAAAGATCTCGCTGCGCGCTGAATGTGCAGCACGCGCTGTGGCGACAGCCGTGCTGTCATAGACTGTGAGTCCAGAATGGTACCCAGAAACGAGATCGTTTTGACTGGGGTTCAGTGAACTCTTCGTCCAATTGACTGTGATACCAAGATTCTCGAGGTGATCGAGTAAAATGGCTCTGTGCTCCACGAGCTGTGATCGTGATTGAGCTAGGATCAGCCAGTCGTTCCAAATAGTTCAGCACTCGCATGCCTCTGAGTCTGAGAGGAGCGAGCGCGCTGCGTCCATGCACTTCGTAAATGTACGAGGTGCCAGGACAAGCCGAACGGCAGGACTGTATACTGGTATGTCTGACCCTCGAAGGCGAATCTCAAGTATTGCCTGTGATGTGACGCTAGAAAATACGCGTCCTTCAGATCTATCGACATTGAACCAGTCTCCTCGGCGAACGATGCGCGAAGGATTTTCCTGGTCGTGAGCATTTTGAAACTGCGTTTCAACTAATGCTTTGTTCAGCCCGTCTTAGATCCAAGTATGGTCTGATACCACCGTCCTTTTTGGGGACTAGAAAAGTATCTGCTGTATAGCCCCCCTTTGCTTTGAGCTAGGGGTACGTGCTCTATCGCCCCTTTGCTTATCAGTTTTGATATTTCGGCGCGAAAGTAGGTGTGCTACTTCTAAATTCACCGAAGTTTCGACGCGCGCTGTGAAGCGGGGGGGGGCGTCGACAAAAACTGTAGCGAGAAGCCTCTCTTTATAATGCCTAGCACCCAGTCCGAAACCCCTGGGAGCGCTGCCCATGCTACTGCATGGCTGGCTAAGGGCTGGATGCGAAGCACGCTCTGTTCGTGTGACAGAGGTGCTTCGGGGTGCGATAACATAGGCGTTATGCCTGTGGCATTCGAGGCGGGGGGCGCGCTTATTACAGCGGGCAGAGCGCTCGTCCTCGACCTTACTACAGTGCTTAACTGAGTGAGGGAGGGCTGAGCGAGTTTCGCGGGACTCATGTCTGCGGGTAAATGTGGGCGGGACGCGGGCACATTCACTGCTTTGGACGCGCTGTCTGCCTGAGCAGAGCGAGCGCACACAGGTCTCGTTTTTACAGAGAGCCTGTGGTCCGTGAGACATAGTGTATGTGGGCACTGGGAAGTGGGCACTTTCACTATATTTGAAGCGCAATCGATCTGAGTCGATTTTATGTGCGCGAGCCCTAAGTGTAGGGCTGTGCTTATGTGTAGGGATGGGCACTGAGGAGTGGGCATCGACACTACATTTATAGCACCATCGGCCGTGGCCGGGACTGTGATCGACCCGAGTCGAATATATGAGCGCGGGCCCTGTGTGAAGGGCTGTGCTAGTGTGTAGGGATGGGCACTAGCAGTGGGCATCTTCTCTACACATATAGCATCATCGGCCGTGCTCGTGGGCAGCAAAAAACACGTCTGCAGTTGCCTCTCGGGGAACAAACAGAGTGATTTGCATTCGGCGGCATATATATTTTCTGCCGGCCGGCCTGGGGTTCGAACCTCCAATCGCCCGCGTGCAAGTCTAAGAATCTACCACTAGACCACAGTGAAGATACATAGACGGCATGTACCACGTGCTCGTGGCCAGCAAAAAACACGTCTGCAGTTGCCTCTCGGGGAACAAACAGAGTGATTTGCATTCGGCGGCATAAATATTTTCTGCCGGCCGGCCTGGGGTTCGAACCTCCGATCGCCCGCGCGCAAGTCTAACAATCTACCACTGGACCACAGTGAAGATACATAGATAAAGTCAGCGCGAGTATTATCCACACTGGCGTTTGCTTGCAGGCCTGTACCACGTACTCGTGGGCAGCAAAAAAACACGTCTGCAGTTGCCTCTCGGGGAACAGACAGAGTGATTTGCATTTTCAGAACGCCTGCAAATGTGAGAAGAGTGGAAATCGCCCAGATTCAGCGGGGCTGAAAACACTCCATTCTCTTTCGCCAGTGACGCGCGGGAACCGTAGAAACGGTGTTCGGTTGCAGGCAAGCGGGTACTACGCGCTCGCTGGCTGCAAAATGCATCTCTGCAGTCGCCTTCAGGGGACTTACAGAGCAAAGCATTGGCGGCATAAATATATATGCCGCTAGACCGGGATCCGAACCCCGGTCTCCCGCATGGAGACACTATGATTCCACCACTGAGCCACAGGGGGATACAGGCTTTGAAAGCGGCGTCAACATGTATTCTTCGGCGTTTGCTGGCAGGCAAGCGTGTAACAGACTCACTTTCTGCAATAATATTTCCAGTCGCCGAACAGGGAACTGAGAAATGTGAGAGAAAAGAGTTCAGACCGACCAACGGTGGGACTAAGAACACTCTTTTCTCCTTCGCCGGTGAATGACGCGTGCAGAGGCAGGGTAGCTTTTCTTGTAACGTAAAGAAAAACTAATCCCGCCGTCCGCTTCCAGGAAGGGCAGCCTCGGAAAGGATGCCTGGCGAGTCCTCAGAGTCACCGTAGGCAATTGCTCGGAGCGAGCAGCGAGCGCAGGCCTGAGAAGGCGTCTTGAAAAAGACGCAGCACTTTTAGGGTGAGTGTCGAGGGGCGAACACCACACAAACACACAAGAACAGTAATAAACGAAAGGAAAATAGCGCCGGAAACGCAGTAGGTACGGCCGTAGATGCGGCGTTGCCACGGCTTCAAGTGCGTCGTCCCGCTGAAGTGCTTGCCTAAAACGACGCTTGCTTCCTCGTGATCCAGCGATGTGAGAGCTTCCGCGTGAAGAGATGTAAAAATCAGTGAATAAGCCTTCTCGAGCTCCTTATAAGAAAGGCTAGCCACACCCGTCTCGGCGGTAAATGGCTAGGAGGGCGCGAAAGCGTCCACAATTGGCCTGACGTCACCTCAGGCCTCGCTCGATAGGCTTATGCAGTAGCCCGCAGAGCAGACCAATTGATGCGGATCAAGCCGTCTCGCCATAGCTTAGCAAAACTGCCGCAACGCGTTTTACATTTATGAAAATATTAAGGATAATTTTTTGCTTCAGTATTTCGTGAAAAGAGGGACTTTTCCGTAGCTTTTTCAACAAAAACCGCGTAAACGAGAGGACTCTCGTAAGAAACCTAATGTACATACTAGATTAGAAAAAAAGAAAAAAAAAAACTAAGAAACAGATATTATCAACCAAAAATACATCAAATGTAAGTGTATCAACAGGAATAGTGGGAATGCCAATTTACGGTTTTTTCACTGTAAATTATTCAATGAGGTTGTTTCCTTTTTCACTTTCAAAAACCGTAATTAACGGATTTTAACAGCAACAATCCAATAAATGTACCGTTAGATCTATCACAGTTATTTACCGTATATAGTACGGAAAACCAACTGTAAACCAATTAACGAGTTTTTCACTGTAGCATTTTTACAGTCTTTTACCGTTAAAATTACGATCATTTTTTACAGTGAACTTATAATGTGACAACATGCCCCTCTATGATCAAATATAAATGATACAGAGAAAGAAGTGACGCAATATAACATTATGTCCCAGACTGACCAGCAGAGTGCAGGATTGGTCCACTGTTCAGTTTAGATGTCATTTATTGATTTAAATAAAGTTCTGTTGACATCATCATTTTGATTACCAGTATTATTATAGTTAATTAAACCTAAAACCATTAAAAGAACATTTTCTTTACTCGAAATAGAATATAGTCAAATAAAATATTGAAAACGTATTTTTATTTCAGCATTTTCATTTAGTTTAACTTGATTTACTAAAATAACCTAAACTAAAACTGAAATGAAAACTATATAAATAAAACTAATAAAAATGACAAAAACACTATAATGGCATCTCAGTTATGCTAATAACACTGATCATTACATTAACTTAATATTGTGTTTAAACTGATATTTAGTTGATTTAAAAAAACATTTGTAGTAACTTAATAATATTGTCTTGATAATAAAAAATAAATGTTGAAATTATGTGTCATTGTGTTTTTATTGAAGGGAAAGACGTTTAATGCTGTTATGATCTACATGTTGAAGGTTTTGTGATAGAGATCGCTGTTGATTTCTAAGTGAAATACATCAGATTCATTGTTTCCAGTTAGTTGAACAACTTTTTGTGAGTAATCAACAAAAATGTTTGTTTATGCTACAAATGATTAAGTTAAAACTCAAAGTAGTTTGTTGGTTTAACTTAATTTTATTGGATGTTGTTATAACTCAGAAAAATTTATGCAAACTGTTTTGTTTTTTATTTTTGTAGCCAAAACATTATTTTTAGAGTAAAGATTCAATGTGGTTTTAATCTAGAATTCTAGAACTCTTGACTAATTTTTGCCAAATGTCAGATTCCCCTGTTTTGTTTAAGGACTTTTATTGTGTTTCATGCCGTAGTTTCCTGTGTCTGTTTGTAGTTCTTTTGTTCATTGGTTCTGCTTGTTTCTTGTCATGTGTGTATAAATGTTTCAGTCAGTGTTTGTCAGTGGATGTCTTTGCATGGTTTGTAGAACTGTCATGTTCATGTTTGCTTTGCACAGATTGGCCTGTTTTGTTATTGCCGGCGGAGTTTCTGAAGACTCCGCCCTCTTCTGAACGGAGGCGGAGCTAAAGCTCATTTGCATTTAAAGAGACACACACAAAAACGTTGCGTTTTTCCTCAAACAAGCTGTAATAAATGATCTGGGGGAATTTTGAGCTGAAATTTCACAGACACATTCTGAGGACACCATGGGCCCTATCTTGCACCCAGCGCAATTGACTTTGTACACCGACGCATGTATCATTCCTATTTTGCACCCGCGCAAAGCGGACTTTTCCCTCCCCAGACGCACGTCGGTTTAACTAAGAAATACCTTGCGCTCCCGGGCGGTCAGCGCAAAGAGGAAGGCGTGTTCCGCGCAAACGTACCTCGTTCTATTTTACAAGGTTTAGAAACAATGCCCACTAGACCGAAAAAAAAAACAGTTAAAGTCAGGTCTCGTGCGCATGTTATTCATATGCTATTATAAGGGCGCAATGCTGCCTTAATCAATGTAGGAGTGTGCACAACACACATACCTTTGATTCTCTTCTCTACACACAGACGCAGCAGTTTTTCTCATTTTGCAAATCATACATTATTACATAAGATAGATAGATAGATAGATAATAGATAGATAGATAGATAGATAGTTGATAGATAGATAAAGAGACATTTTTATATAAAAGCATACATCTAGCTTACACATTTACCCAAATTATCATACCGCCTGTGTAACCCGAAGTTAATTGGGTTGTGTTTCTCTCCATCCCAACGCCCTTGGACGATAACGTCGGTCACTCGGCTGTGAACCCTCCTGGTAAAATCCGCCGTTAAATATGAATCTGCTTTAGAACAAGCGCACCTGCTTCTTAAAGGGAATGTGAGAATGACGCTCTGATTGTTTATTTCACTGTTACGCCAAACACCCAATGAGTAAGAAGCAACTACAGACCAACCCCTTTTAAGATGATTGCTCGGCGCAAGAGTCTTACCCATGCCGGGAAAATAGCAACAGCGCCAAGACCCGCCCACAAAGTTACTTGCGCTTTGACACTTGCGTTTCAGATCGTTAAAATAGGGCCCCATAGGTTTATATTACATCTTGTGAAAAAAAGCATAACATGTCACCTTTAATGTTTTACAAGTTATTTAAATTTATTTTCTAGTGATAAAGCATGTTTAAATGAGATGTTTTTTGATAAAAGTATCCGATGAAAGGTTCTGTAGGGTGAATTGCCCTAATGTGGGACACTGCCTAATGTGGGACACCTAAGGTCTAGTGTTTGTAGGTCCCCCATAAATACATGAATGACAGTGAAAACTATTGGTTATGAACAAAGCAGGTGGTGTCATTTGATCCAATCACATGACCTATCAAATGTCAATCAAATTTTGAGGGTGGAGCAATCATCCAATAGGAGGCACCTTGTTGAAGACCATCCGAAGGCCATTGACATAGAGTTTAACAAGTTTGTATTAAGGATTAAAAACATTTTTAAACAATGCAAACCTGCTACTTTTTAGCCTAATTATGCCTATGAAATGTTAGTCCATCAAAAAGAATAGTGTAATTTGTGTGTATAAAATATATAATTTGATATTTTATCAATTTCTTAGTGTCCCACATTAGGAAAATGTGGGTTTCCAAATCCGGACAGTAAGATCCAGCCTAATTGGTGGGACAGTACTTCAATGATCCGAAATGTTGGTGGGAGAAACATGGTTATTAACATGGTTTTAGTCTTGTAATGCAATTATCACTATACAGGTTAAATAGCAGATTTTTAAATCCAGTCATGTGAATTTTTTATTTCTTGGAGGCGGTTTGAAGGCTCTTTTTTTGTGTGTAATGTGCGTTGTGCATGCCTACATAAGTGTGTGTGTCTCTCTCTCTCTCGTCTCTCTCTGTGTCTGTGTGTGTGTGTGTGTCATGATGTGTAAAGGTATAGTGTGACTTAAAATGTGAAAAATAGCTCTGAATTTAAAAAAATGCAGTAGAAAACCAATAAAGCTTTCCACTTTATTGTTATGCATCTGATTAATTCAATAAAAAACATTTTAGATCACAATGGTAAAGGTGAGAACGACACAGGGACAGATATGTCAGACGCAAGAAAGAGAGGGGCAGAAAACAGGAAAGGATAAGAGAAAGAAACGAATCGATGGAGGCGAGACAGGATAGCGGACCATAGAGGAGGATAGGCGAGATTGTTGAGGATGGTGGGGTCCCTCAGCGGATACTGTTGGCCAGGGCATGGCATGTCCTAATCTGCTCTCCATGAATCTAAAATAAAAGGTTTTACTATTCAACATGTATCAAAGTGATTTTTGTCTTTTATCATAGATTTTCAGTGCCACATTGGGGACAAACGTTCTGTCCCACATTTTAGGAAGCTGCCAGATTTTCTCAGACGTACTTGCAATAAGAGCACTAATAATTTATCTTATGAATGGGTTTAACTGAAATTTACCTCATCTGATATTGATTAAGGATACATCCTGTTTTTTTTTTTTAAATGGTATTGGGTGTGGATTTAATGTTTTGGTTACACATCGCAATATGTCACAGAAGTCTGAAGTGCAAAAAATGTCCCACATTAGGGCAATTCACCCTATATGAAGCGCCGACTGAAGCCTTTAAAGTTCATTCAGTTCCTTTTCTTCTGAGATCCCTCTCTCTCTCTCTCTCTCTCTCTCTCCGCACAGCGGCGGTTCGTTCTGTTCTCTCTCGGTGACTGAAACACAATGATCTGAGTGAATATGAATGTCAGCGGATCTGCTGTCACTCCATCTGATATCTGTTAACTTGTTAAAGCTGGCGAGCGTGTGTGTTTGTGTGTGTTGTTAAATCTCATCTCCATGTCAGTGACTTCAGCTTCAGGCCGAGAGCCAATAAACTCATCCCGTCTTTCTCTAAACTCTACAGCAAGGTTACATTTGTTAACATCAACTAACAATCAAAGATACATCCTAATGCATTTACTTATTTTAGGGAATGATCATTTCAATACATTGTTCAAATCAAAAGTCGTATCTGTTAATATAGCCTAATTTAATTGACATGAACTAACAATTATTTTCTTAGTATTTTTGCCCAGTTTTCCATTTAAAAATATAAAAAAAAATCTTAAATCAATATGCATTTACTTCAGAAGCAAAATGACTGCAGATATTAAGTGAAGAATGAATCAAAATGAAGTGAGTTTGTGATTAAATCACAAACAAATATCTGACAATGGAGTCTTTTGAAATTCACTTTGAATTAAGATGATATTTCTGACTCTGTTTTAAGCACAAACTCTCTTCATTTTGATTTATTTTCATTAAACAAGTCTTAATATCTTCAGTCATTTTACTTCGTCTCTTGATTTAAGAATGTTTAGATATTTGTGCTGGAAAACGAGACAGAAACACTGAGGAAGAACATCATGTTTTGTGCAGTGTAACTGTTGTTTGATTAATAAATACTGTATGTATTGCTGATTATCTGTTAATGTCAGCTAATGGGACCTTATTATAAAGTGTTTCCCTAAACTTAAATTTAGTCTAAAACGTGTTTTGTTTGTTAGTTAAATCTCATGTAACCGATATGGAAAGCACAACTGTAATATTGCTTTAATTCCTCTATTGTAAATCACTTCGCAAGTCATAGAAGCGATTAATAATGCATGAATGTAAATGTTAGTCTGACTGCACATTTTAAAGCAATATAATTTATATTTTTTTTAAACGAAGAAAAGATAAAAAAAATGATAGTAAATGTATTTAAATTCCGGCATTGAAGTGGAAGTTCTGGATCCCGTCAATGTTTCCGCTGTTAATCCTCATTTTGACCCGGAGAGGATCTTCTTTCTCCTGAAAATGCTAGTTAATGTTATTGCGTTGGAGTAAAACACATATAACTTCCCAAAAGATTGATCAGTTTACAAAAAACAGCTACAGCCTACATTAAACAGCTTATAAATCTCTCATAACGCTGTTGTATCATCAAATATTGCTCTCAATCTTTTTATCGGCTTGTTTTCTTTCCATTAGCACAGGTTTTGTATAGATTGGATGTGATTGATCGTAGAGCTCATTGATCGGAGCTGGAGGATTTTCAGCACAGGTCAAAGGTTAACGCGGTGGTGAAGACGTCTGCATTACACTAACTCTCATGAGCTTACATCACATGTTTGTGTTGAATATCCTCAACGCCGGCTCAGAAATCAGACATCCAGCAGAGTTTATTTTAAACAATGACTCAGTGAGCGCCTGTGCAGCTGTGCCTGATGTCTTAAGCAGCATTAGTGTCTTATATCATAATTACACACGGCCGGGACTGAAATAGAGCTCACGCCGGCGGCTAAGGCCTGGAGATCAGGACAAATCACGCCCAGAAGACATGAAGTGTCACACTTGTGTTCGGATTTGCATCACACCCAGATTTTCCAGATACATTTGGCCTTGTGTAAAAGGGCAAGAAAACGAGCAGGTGTTAATGTGCTGTAATGCGCAGTAGAACAATAGATCAGATGGAGAGCCGTCGCTGAGCAGCCGTTCACATCTATTCAGTTAACAGACTCCTCACCAGCGGGACACTTTTCTCCATAACGTTAATTAAACTTTCTGTTTCAGAGGGGTCTCAGGGGGGGAAAAAAAAATTAAAACATCAGCACAACAATATTATGCAGTGATACGTTTTAGTTGGATGTTTATATAATGTTTTTTGTTACTATATTCCAGAAAACATTCAAAAGTAACGTTCCCATAATGTTTGAAGAATGAGAAAATTGAATGTTCCACGTGTTTTGAACATTAAGAAACGTTTTGCAAAACGTTCTTGGAATATATTTTTGGTGACACACAGATGAGGACAAATAGAAGATTTGCTCAGAAAAGTACGAGTTAGATCACAGATGAAACACTACGTTCAAAATACTCTGTTTACAACGGCTCAATCGGACCGAAAGGCCATAATTCATTATGCAAAAATCACTTTTACATGGTGTTTGAATATTAATGTGTGTCGGCAGTGTGAGTACACAAACATCATATAGCCTAATGGTAAAAATCCACCCGCTCCTCTTTTTTTAATCCACATAAATCATAAGCAAAACAAGCCTTTTGCTTTACATGTGCTTAGGCCCCGCCCATGAATGCTGACAGACTCCGCCCTATTAGCATAGTATTAGCATAGACTCCGCCCCTCAGAGTGAGCTGTACACAGTCCGCCATGTTTATCTCCTCGCCAGAACATTCAAGTAAGAAATGTATTCTTATTAAAGCTATTCAGTGAAGAGCAGTGAGTGATTTCCTTGTGTTGTCTGAGTCATATTAACAGCACACAGCAGTATGTACCTATATTACGCTGCTTATACTTTAATACACAGATCTAATATACACGTGATTTCTTTCCCTGCTGTTTACGTTCACAGACATAACCGACTGTGATTATGTGAACTTTGTGTGTTTTTGACAGCTTAAGATCAATAAGACGTGAGAGAGAACTTAGTTTAATACTCACGCGATGCTCCGTCTGATATCCAGCTTTCTGTGCGCGTGATTCGGGTGTGTGTGCGCTCAGAAAACCATATTTCAGAAGTTTAGACTGATATAACTTTAAAACGCATGCAGATAATAAACTGTCATGATGATGAAGAACTGCAATGTCACCGGAGCGTGATATAGATGATGATCAAAACTAAACAGATGTTTTAGTTTTTGGCAGAGTATCCGATTGCACGAGCTGTACAGGCTCCGCCCTCTTCTGGAAAAGGGGCGGAGCAGCAGCTCATTTGCATTTAAAGACACATGCACGAAAACAGCATGTTTTTCCTTCCACTCAAAAATGGCCATTTACAACATGGTGTAATAAACGATCTGTGGGGTATTTTGAGCTGAAACTTCACAGACACGTTCTAGGGACTCCTGAGACTTATATTACAACTTGTTAAAAGGGGCATAATAGGTCCCGTTTAAACACATAATTAATCTGGATGAAATTTCGATCAGATTGAAAGATAATCCAGGAAAAATGAAGCAAAGCAAACACAATCTTATCAATCGGGTTAAAAAATAACTTGCACACATGAGCAGTGCCATAATGCTTATGTTTAAGGACATTTTATGTCATACGCCTTTACTTCTTTACGTCTCATGTCTTTAGGACTGGTCAAAAATGTGGGCGGGGCTTGATTGTGTCTGTGGGGAATTGATTGGATGGTTGTGGTTTGTTATTGGCTGATCTAATGTGAGTGACAGGTTATAGCCCCGCCCTCATCATCAGAGAAGAGAAGAGATGCTGCAAGAGGAACTTATTTTGAGTCAAGATTAATAACACAATAATGATGTGCACCCATAAATCATTTAGCATATAAACACTGCAATATTCCAAAAGGTCAATTTTAATTTCATGGAGACTGTAAGATTTCTGTGGACAGATGTGAGAGATGTTCCTGTGAACACGCAAGTGCAGATTGAGCTCTGACACACGTGTTTTAATGTGTCTGTCACTTGATGATTAGAGAGGGTTATTTTAGATGCGATGGTGCTTTACAACATATGCAAGATGTTTTCCACCTTAAAAATACATTCTTTATGTAATGGATGCAAGCGGATATCAGGTGTGAAAACTCCCGAGTGTGACACGGTGTGTGTGTGTGTGTGTGTGTCGGGAACAGATATATTCACTGCTGCTGAGATGTGAACATGATACTGTCATCAGGTGTTTGCAGTAATAAGCTCATTAGTGTTCACGGTTTTGTTTGTCCGGTGACAGTGTGGAGAGAGAAGGCCGAGCGATCTTAAATAAACTCGAGGAGGAGGAGCTGAGAAACATCATGATGACACACACACACACACGCTTCAATAAAGACACACACACCGCATCTCTGAGTCCAGTCGAACACGTGTGGAGGATGAAGATCAGTGTTACTGTGCGCTACTGAACAGATCAATATCAGGTCACTATATACAACATGCACTTCAGTTTATTCTGTCCTTAGGACACTTGACCTTTGACCTTTGATGATGTAGCAGATCTCGTTCTCTCCGCAGGACATGAGTTCTGCTCTCATCCATGACAAACTCTTCATCAAGACTTTCTGGGAGCAGAAGATCGTCAATCAGAGCCAGAAGAGAGAGGTTGAAGAAGGCAGGATGAAGAGGAGCGCTCTCACTAAGTAAGTCACGCTAATCACGCGCAGTTTGATCACCAAACAAAAAACTAACTTTATCTGGACAATAACTTTATTCTAGATCTGCTGTAAAGCCTAAACAATCTCTGTTACTGTAATCTCCTGTTATCTCAGTAAAGCTGCTGTGAAACGCTCTGTATTGTTAAAGCGCTGTATAAATGAAGGAGACTCGACTTGACCATTCGCTATTATTCCGATAGAAGTGATATTTTCTTTATTTTAAAGTACAGTTGTGTTAATAGCCACTTATGCATATTTTAAAGCGCTGGAATATTATTATAAACAATATAATATATCCTGAATAATTTCAAGAAAAAACTAAACATTCTAATGTATATATTTTTTAATGCTGTGCAACGATTAATCGCATCCAAAATAAAAGTTTGTTTACATAATATATGTGTGTGTACTGTGTATCATTATTTTGTATATGTACACTTATGCATGTATATGTTTAAGAAATATTTGCATGCATAATCTGTATGTATATTTATACATCATTTATATTATATACAAATATATATTTTATATATAAATAAATAAAATGTCTTAAATATATGCATGCATGTGTGTGTATTTATATATACAAAATAATTATACACCGTACGTACACACACATATATTATGTTAACACACACTTTTATTTTGGATGCGATTAATGGTTGCACAGCACACTTTTTTTTTTCTGTTATATTATTATTATACACCATGAAGCGGGTGTGAAGGGACACTGGGTGTGTGTTTCTGAGCTGATATGTAATATCCCGCGTCCTGCTGACGACAGAAGATTATCAGGGTAACAGCCCAGATTCAATAATCCACCACAGGTGTGCAAATACAATATTATAAACACTGTATTCCCCTCATACAGTCAGCATACTGAGAGAATTATTAAATATCCTTTTTGAGCTTAAAATAAAGCGAAAAGTATTACTATATCTTGCATCTGACATGAAATATATACAGTACAGTTCAAAAATGTACGATTTTATTAAAGAAACGATTTTTATTCATCAAGGATGCGTTAAATTGACCAAAAGTGACATTTATAATGTTGCAAAAGATTCTATTTCAAATAAATGCTGTTCTTTTTAACTTTGAATCATCAAAGAATCCTGAAAAATAAAATGTATCAGTTTCCACAAAAATATGAACATTGATAATAATGAGAAATGTTTATTGAGCATCAAATCCTCATATTAAGAGTGATGTGTGAAGGATCATGTGACACTGAAGACTGGAGTAATGATGCTGAAAATTCAGCTTTGATCACAGGATATAAATTACACTTTACTGTATATTCACATAGAAAACAGATGATTTACATTACAATAATATTTCACTGTTTTACTGTATTTTTGATCAATTAAATGCAGCTTTGGTGAACAAACATTAAGAAGTATTACTGAACACTAGTGAACAAGCTTGAAATAAATGGTGTTTTGCAGTGAGTTCTGGCTGTGAACATG
>JAJAQA010000019.1:662500-767500 GCA_021464565.1 Rutilus rutilus | reverse complement strand
GCGACTCGCTCGTGTGTATTCTGAATGGCAGATTCTACGCTCACGAGAATACTTGATTAGTTGGTGGAAGTAATTACACATTAATGAGCACATATCATTTTTTGAAAGAACAAAGTGTTTTTTTTGCTAAGAATCAACTTAAAAAATTACACAGTGTAGTTTTATCTAGCACTGATTACACTGATGTTCTTCCTCGGTGTTTCGGTCTCGTTTTCCAGCACAAATATCCAAACATTGTTAAATCAAGATGCATTTACTGGAGAAGAAGCAAAATGACTGAAGATATTAAGACTGGGAAAATGAAGTGAGTTTGTGATAAAAATAAGAACAAATATCTGCCAATGGAGTCTGAAAGATTATCTTAATTCAAACTCCAGACTCCATTGGCAGATATTTGTTCTTATTTTTATCACAAACTCACTTCATTTTCATCATTTTTTCCAGTCTTAATATCTTCAGTCATTTTGCTTCTTCTCCAGTAAATGTCTCTTGATTTAACAATGTTTGGATATTTGTGCTGGAAAACGAGACAGACAACACTGAGGAAGAACATCATGTTCTGAAGTCCAGAGTAGACCTGCTAAGTGTGTGTGTGTGTGTGTGTGTGTGTGTTGTATGAGAGTGTGTGTGGTGTGTGTTGTGTGTGTGTGTCGTTCTCCCAAAGCCAACGCAAGTTCCATCATTCCCAATAGAGTTCAGTGGAAGTTGCGATCCTAGTTGGCCAACGATGCTTTTGGGAAACGCCCCCCAGAATGATTCCTCAAAGACTCATTTTCACCTGATTAAGAGAAGAAACTTAATTCTCCATAGATTTTTTGGTGCATCCAAATGGGAAAGTCAGCATGATATATTGTGTGATGTTTTTAATTTAAGAATGTGATTTCAACTTGCACTGGAGTCTGGACTCAAGTATGTTAACCAGTTTCACACATATGATGTGTTAACATCCTTAACATACTTGAGTCCAGACTCCAGTGCAAGTTGAAATCACATTCTTAAATTGAGATTCATGCACTTGGTGAGTCACAATTAGGGTTGCAAAGGGGCGGAAAATTTCCGGTAAATTTCCATGGGAAGTTAAGCTGGGGAATTTGGGAAATATTCATTACCACCGGCAACCCTTGCGCCGTCCACGTCTGAAAGAAAACTTGTACACATAAGAGACGGATCGATACATCATATTAAGGTTATTTCTATACGTTAAATATTGATATATGAACTTGTTGTCCAAGTAAGCCTCGTTGCGAGCAATGTGCGTCTCGCTAAACTTTCAGTGTGCAGCTCTGCTCTAGTTTTTGACTTCCCTGTCGCTTCCCCCCCGTAAAATATCACATCATTTTGAAACGTAATTCCTTGTGGATCCCCTCTTGGACTTTTCTTCATGTTTCACTGACAATATCAGTGTCTCCAGCTCCCGCACGCTGCACGTGACTTAACCACGCCTACTTATTTACATGTCGCGCTATACACAGAATAAAAAAATCTATGCTAAATATTTAGCATCTAACTTATGAGCTTGCTTTCTACTAGATGAATACATTTGTATGTGATTATTTGCAATTTAAACTTTAATTAAATATATTTCCCCATAAATAACATCCAAAACTTACTTCCACTTTGTTTAGTCCACAGGCTCAAATGTGTGCCTTTCAATAGTCTTGTTGCTTTGGGCTTCTGTGTGATGGAGCATTGCACAGTGGCCCGATATGGGGTGGTGGTCTCAATAGAGCATGCAGTACATTGTGCTATTGCATGTGAATGAGGAATGGCATGAATTCAAGTGTATTTGAATGGCATCTGTTTGTTTTAGTCAAGATTATGCTAAACTATACCCTTTCCCCTCAACTATATTTAAGTTCCCTATAAGAAGCCAACCTTCAACATTGAAAAAATCCCAGTTTATTCCCGTTTATTCCCATAAATTCCCTGTTAATTCCCTTAAATTACCATTAATTCCCATGGAAAGTTTCCATCTTTGAAAATTCCCAGAATTTTGCAACCCTAGTCACAATAGAAAGCATAAGCCGAACACATGACCGACCGAACAATGAACAATCTGTGAACTTGATATGATGAACATGAGCTCGCCATCATCATCATGATTCTGTTGAATCTCCTCTATGATGGCCAATACTCAGGGATGGGCAGTATTTCAGAGACATGTATTTCAAATACGTATTTGAAATACAAAATACTATTTTGTATTTTAAAGCCTTTGGAAAAAATCAAATGTAATTTGTATTTAAATACATTTAAGATGAATATTTTTGTATTTTCAAAATACATCAAATACTTTTTACCAGTCAGCCTCTTTTCTCAGGTACTGCATCCTTGCAACAACCAGTTCAGACATTCACCAGCTCAGCATGTCATGATCAATTCTACTTGTTGATTAAAGTTAAAATTCACTTCAGTTAACATGAAAGAATAAAAGAGCACAGACAAGTGGGAAAATAGCGTTAGCCCAATCAATCTTGAAACCGGGGTTGAAATTTTTATCAGCTAGCTTGTCAAATTGTTTAAAGCGATCACTGCCATGCAGGGTGAAATGACACTATCATAGCGATGATATAAAGTGTGAATCGATGGAACTTTTCCTAAATCGTTTACATAGATGGGCTTTTAATAGCTTTTAGTGGGCAGGAATTACTGGAACGTTGGAGTGGAAGAAGAAGCACTGATGAATGATACTCCACAAACATCTTCAGCTTTTAGTCTTATTGTACATTAAAAATTATAATAAAAAAGGGGTAAATAGTGTCAAATGAATTCTAATTTAAAATTTTAGATACACTTTCTAATTTTAATAAACTTATAGAAACAAATAAACTTTACATAAAATAAACATAAAATTACTTAAAAAGCATTGGACTTCCTGCAGCAACAACAACAACAAGAGTTTGAAATTCAGTTTATGCTGTGGAATCAAAACTGATATTGAGAATTGTGAAACCATGATATTGAAGATTTTGGTCATATCGCCCATCCATATTCTTTGCTAGATACTTAGCAGAAAAGGTTCCCACAGATTTACATACAGTATGAATGTTTGAATAGTGTTCACCACAAGTAATAGACTACACTCTAACCACAAATGAGTAAATAAATGGCTGCTATTATGCATAAGTTTATTTGTAATTGCCAGAAAGACAGAAAGGGCAGAGATGAGGTTAGGAGTGAGAAGTCTGTGTAGTTTCTTCATTCCCTGTGACCTGCACCTGCACTGGATGGACAATTTCTCATGTATTTTGTGTACAAAATACTGTATTTGTATTTAAATACATTTTTCCACACAGTATTTTGTATTTGTATTTTAAATACATTTCCATGTATTTATGCCCATCTCTGCCAATACTCTGATTGATTGATTCGTGTCTTGAAACACGTGTTTTTCATCAGTTCCAGGAGTGTGTGAAGACGGTGTTTGTGTTGATTGCGACTGAACACTTTCTGAACTGTTTTTGCACTGATTGATTGAGCACCGATTCGTTTACTTTATTTCTGGTACAGTTTCTGTCTTCCTGCAGCTTTAAAGTTTAATCTGCTCTTTAAAAATGTTGCAACTCGTGTGACGTCCGTTCTTATTATCTTGTTGATCAACAGTTTCTGAGGAATTAATCGTTTGAAATGTGGAAATCTTGACTATTTTTTTCCAGCATTTGATTTGCTCGTTCGACTAAACTCTAAACATTCTTACGTCAAACGGGAAAACTGTAACACGTTTCATGTGTTAACATTAGAGAAGTTAACGACGAGCAACACTTCTACAGCATTTATTAATCAGATTTTTAAGATCAAGAGTTGCATCAGTTTACGGTAGGTAATGAACATGAATATTTTGATTAATAGCATTAACATTAAAGCCCATTGTTGGTTTATATTTTAAACGTTAACAAAGTAGATTATTATTGTAATCATATTATTGTAAATTGATGTTCAAATGCTGCAGTTTTTCCGAACAGGCCCTTTTCTCAGATAGATGACCGATAACAGATGAAAGCTCCTGTCGATTTGTTCAGTTCGACTGAATTCAACCACAAGTGAAATGGAAGGAAAGAGTCAAAGGAAGTGTTTTTCTGCAGTTTCACCTCGATGTTATCAGTGTTCCTCTAAACCTGCGAGAAACAGTGAGACAGAAAGCCACAGAAGCCCAGCGTTTCCAACAGCATGCGAGCCATCCCAGTCCGTCACACCAAGTGTGTTTGATATCAGTCGAACTCTTTAGTTTTCTGTGGCTGTTGAGGTTATTTTTCATGCTTTTAATTTAAAACCACATCACACATTTTTCTTTGCAGATGAGAATATGTGCGGCAGAAGATCTCTGTGTTTGTTGATCTGTGTGTTCTGCTTCTGTTGTAAGTAATCTTCTACATGTGTGTCTCTGATTGTGTTTGATTTGGTCAAGTTAGCGTTATTTCTACAGCGCTTTAGGTTGCACTTTATTGTAAGGTGTCATTGTTATAGTGTACTTATATTTAAGCACTAATTATTTTTAATAATAATTATCAGTACAACTATGGTTAGGATAGGATTAGGTTTTGGTTTAGAGTAAATTGTATGTAATTATGCATAATTTGCTGTTATTACTTTAGTAAGTAAGTACATGTAACAAGGACACTTTGTACTTGACATATATCCTTAATATCTAACAATGGGGTCAGAAAAATAAGCTTGTTTTCTGACCCCACTTCGTTTAGTGAGTGTTTAGATACTTAGAATAAGAAGATATTTTGCTGTAAAGCAGCTAGAAAAAAGACAATGGTTTCATTAATTAGCTTAAATCAGTTTAGTGTTGATTCAGTTTTGTTCAATAACTTTGTGAAGTTCATCAGTTATGATTTACAGGTGCTTTGAAGAGAGAGCCTGTTTTCAGCATTCAAGGTAAAATTCACACATGTGCATTAAAAACATTCTAGTACATGAAGTGTGTGAGTGAATGAGGCTGTTTTCCAGAGCTCACGGTGACTGGGAAAGACCTGAAGGCTTGTGGGAAGAATGTGTGTGTGATGTCGAACGCCAAGTGTCCCACAGAATCAGATGTTCTCACTGCAACTCCTGGTGCGAGTGCTTTAATGAGCCCGACACGGGTTTATCCTCATATCTGCAGCTGGTTCAGTTTTAATGTCCATCTTTGTTCTCTAGAGAGATTTGTGAACACGTCATGCCACTTTCTGTCCCATGAGGAGTCGATCACCTGCAGGTGGCTTCAGAAGACGAACGGCGACCGGACGGAAACCACCAGCACCTTCATTTTCAGACGGTAACGGTTTCATTTCATCAGTACGGCATGCTTTAGTGTCAGATGCATCAGAAACCTGTCGAAGCTTGATTCCACCATGGAATAAAAAACAGAAAAGGTAATTGCACATTTGTATCTCTCAATTTGGAACGTTTTCTCGCAATTGCGAGTATGCTTATCACAATTCTGACATATAAACTCGGAATTACGAGTTATGCCGCAATTCTGAAAAATAAAGTCACAGTCGCAATTCTGAGAGAATTGCAAAATATAAACTCACAATTGGAAGTTATAATCACAATTCTGCGAAACAAAGTCCAGTCGCAGTCTTTAGAAATAGTCAGAATTGCAAGTTATAAAGTCGCAACTCTGAGAAATAAATGATGTTTTATTAACAAAGTTCGGGAGGACAGTTCAGATATTAACCAAATAATGCCCAGCTCTGGAATTAATCCATTAATCAACTCAATGACAAAGAATAAATTTCACAGCAGAGACTATCTCTGTTCATTGAAAGTTTGTCAGCATTTGCTGCGCCCTTTCTTCCCGAACCAAGCACTCCATCCATGAAGGAATTTTCCATCCTTTTGGAATATTTGCCAGAATCCTCGAGTGTTATAATTGCGGGGCGTCAAGCAAATAAACGGTCCTTGCCACCAGGCGAGATCCCAGCAAACTTCTTCCGCATTTTTTCTAAACCCAGAAATCAATTAAGTAACGTGTTGTTCCTTCCATGAAAAGAATTGTTCAAAAGGCCGGCAAAGCACCACGCTCGCGTTTCGGGGCAAAGCCGCCCTCTTCACGCGAAAGAACGGGCTTCTCCAGCAGCTCTAGGCCGAAGCCGCAGCCCTCAAAGAGCATCGCCGCAGATTCGTAACGGTCGGCCAGCCACGCACTCAACCCCGTTGCTGAACTCCCGAGCGCGCTCCGCTCCGTGGTTAAATTTCACGTTGCATTCAGTTGTTCAGTTATAACGAGGGGTACACGTTTAAAATGTGTCTGTCCAAATAATTTTCTGGTCATTAACGCGCTGCTTTCTTGTGGCTAACAACTCACAATACAGTACACGCGGCCTCGGTGCATTACTTTGCTGAAACGCATACGCTCAGAATCTTTAATCCTAACTTATATCGTTAACTAGGTCCTGCAAATCAACTGCATAAATCGCGTAGAAACTAGTTATAGCATCAAATGTTTTTATACATGGTACAAGCAATAGTGCTTCACAAACACAATAGTTTTAGTGATCCCATTAAATGAAACAAAATTAAACAACACAAAGGCCTAAACTTAAATTCTGCAAAGCGTCGTCTATTACGTAAGCTTCACCTTAGAAACCAGCAACAGATAAACGAACAATTGTTAACTAAATCAGAGTGTACTTTGGATGTTGTTAAATCATTAAACGTTCAATAATTGGATCTTTCAGCCCTGCACAGTTTAGCTCAGCTCAGGATTCCATAAACGCAGTTAAAACCAATGGGTTCAGCTCATCTGAATTCCAGGCCATTAATTTAAACAGTTGATCTCCAGTC
Source organism: Rutilus rutilus (assembly GCA_021464565.1). NCBI lineage: Eukaryota > Metazoa > Chordata > Actinopteri > Cypriniformes > Leuciscidae > Rutilus > Rutilus rutilus. Next base: position 760,726 of record JAJAQA010000019.1, on the reverse strand, counting down.
CTCATGGCAAAAAATAAATTAATAGTACTTATCGGATCCTCGTACACCTCTCAACAGTCAATAATCGTTCTAAGCAAACTGATAACTGTGCTCGCCACATTAAACAACAGAAATGCATTCATCTCTAACCTCCTCTTCATCCAAGTCATAGATTAACGCACAAAAAGATGACCATGCGCTCTCCCAAGCCCCCACTCTCCACCTCCCTTTGCTCATCACACACTGTAGAGCTCATTTCCATGGTTTTTCATGTGAGTCTGGCTAATTTTCCTCTGCCACAGCAGTGATGTTTTCCTCTGCCCCCACAGGTTTTATCTTACTCCGGCTTTTTCTCTCCATTGCCGCAACAGTGATGTCTCCTCTGCTCCCCAGGAGTCTGTTCCCTTAGCTAATCTTGTTTGACCTGCCACTGCAGTGTCTCCTCTGCTCCCACAGGATTTCCGTTTTTCTCCTCGCTATTTTTTTTCTCCCCTGCCATAGCTGTGATGTCTCCTCTGCTCCTGCAGGGACTTGTTTCTCTCTCCGGCTAATTCTCCACTTTGCTTCTGCAGTGATGTCTCCCTCTGCCCGCAGGTTTTGTTACTCTCCGGCTATTTTCTCCACTTCCACAGCAGTGATGTCTCCTCTGCTCCCCAGGTTTTGTTACTTCCGGCTATTTTCTCCACAGCACCCAGTGATGTCTCCTCTGCTCCCGCAGGTTTTTGTTACTCCGCTATTCTCACGTCACTGCATTGATATAGTCTCCTCTGCTCCCGCAGGTTTTCTGTTACTCGCTCCGGCTATTTTTCTCCACTGTCACCTGCAGTGGATGATCTCCTCTGCTCCCGCAGGTTTTCTGTTACTGCCGGCTATTTTCTCCACTGCCACCGCACTGTCTCCTCTGCTCCTGCATTTTTCTTTACTCTCCGCTATTTTCTCCACTGTTACAGCAGTGATTTCTCCTTGCTCCCACAGAACTCATTTCACTGGCTAAATTTTTTTTTTTCACTATACTGCGGTCCCCTGCTTCCCCAGGAGCACCTGTTTCTTTAGCAAATCTGTTTACTGCCACTGCCCTGATGTCTCCTCTGCTCCCGCAGAACTATTTCTGACAATTTTCTATACTGCTGTAACAAGGCGTCTCCTGCTCCCGCCAAGAGCTCTGTTTCCAGGCTAAAAATTCTCACTGCCCACAGCATACGGTTGTCCTTCACTCTCATGGGTGTTCTGTTACTAAACTGGCTATTTGCTCCCTGCCGCAGCACAATGTCTCCTCTGCTTCCTGCAGTAACTTTTCTCCTCTAATTCTCAACTGCCACAGCAATGAGGTTCCTTTGCTCCCTCACAGGATTTCTGTTACTCTAGCTACTTTCTCCCCCTGCCGCAGTAGTGATGTCTCCTAGCTCCCGCAAGCTCCGTTCTCTGGCTAAATTCTCTACTGCCACTCAGTGAGGTTTCCTTTCTCCCACAGATTTGTTACTCAGTTAATTTTCTCTACTGCTAGCAGGATGTGTCTCTCCAGCAGGAAGAACTGTTTTCTCCGCTAATCTACATCTTCTCTAAAGGCTTTCTCCATCCAGCGAGCTCGGTCTCCAGAGGATGTGCAGTAGCATTCATCTAAGACCTTCCCTATCTGTCCAGCGGCATTGGTCTCCCAGCGGACAGACTGCATGCATCCTATTTTCTCTCTTCTCTGTCCAGCGAGCATTGGTCACCCAGCGGACCACAGCATGCATCTATGTTTTCTCTTCTCTGGAAGGCATCGGTCTCACAGCGGAGGCAGTCCTTTTCGTCCAACCTCATAGTAACTGCCCAAATTAATTCCAAACACGAAATCTTCTCGAGCCGCTTCGTCACCTAAAACCAAATGCTATACACATAATCCGCAAGGCCGCCTTTCATCACACACCCTCCTCGCCCTGAGTTTATGGATAACTTACTCTAATCAGTGGAATGGCTTAACTTTTTCTTCGATTACATCTCTATCACCCTCGAGTTAAGCGTTGACAGCTTCCTTCTAATCGCGTCATGCTTTCTCAGGGGGAAAGTGTCAACTAACAAATCCTGTCCATCGCGACAAACTAAACTATGCACATGCATCAACACAAGGTCCGTACTTACTACACTCCGCGTTAATTGCCAGTCCTCAGATAGCCTCATCTGGAACTACGTAACCGCTTGATTAGTTTGAATAACTGCCAAAGCACGTTCCACGAGCACAAAATCAATCGCTGACTCTCACCCATTTACCTTTCCCAGAAATTCTGCGACCGTTGGTGCCAAGAAGCATAAAAAGCATAATAGACTATCTAACCCAGCATGCAGTTTTTCAATAAATTAGTCTACGGTAAGCCTCCCCCCGCCATAAATCTCAAACAATCCCTGCTCATTAAAGATTCAAGAACTTCTCCCACCGTTCCGGATACCAGTCAATCTATTGCAATTGACCAAACACACTCAAATTATTCCAACACTCTGTCTCGCATACCATTCCAACCAACACCGTCTGCACACCTGAAGCAACGTCTGTCCTAGCTGTCTTTTCGGATTTTTTCTCACACCGCTCCAAATTGACTATCACCACTAACGTCGACTCAAATTACCCATCCTTCAATCCTCAGATTTACGACGTAGATATCGAAAACCATATATTCTTCATAAAACAAGTAGTAAACTGATCGAGCAAAAGTCACTTCGTTATATTTCAATCCGACTCAACCCCCATCCTACTGTACCACTCTCGTTTGATTTACTGCAGTATACAACGTTCCAATGTTCAAATCCCTACTCGGCCCACCATCAGAAGCGTATCAAAACCTACATCAGTCCAGCCGGCTTCCCATATCAAAACACTCAACCAAGCCATAATTAAATCATATCATTATCCATCACCTCTGCGCTCCAATCCATTTGACACTACTCATTACCATACAAGTTCCAACCCACTCCAGTATCATTTGGTTCGCTGCTCAAGCTCGATACGAAACACTACAATACAGCATATTATATATATATATATATAATATATATATATATATATATATATATATATAATATATATAATTTTTTTATTTTTTTTTTTACAACAATGGCAGCTCCCCCGTTCGCAACACGTAATGGCTCCTCGTTCAAGGGCCGGGCTCTGTCCCCCTTCCGAAGCGCTTGATCGAGCCCTCCCGTTCGAATCGCAGTGAGAGTCTGCCCCGTCCTTAGTCGTCGTGGCGGCCGCAGCTCAGTGTCGCTGTGTGGGCTCCCCATTCGTCGGGCCGCGAGGTTCTGTTCCCGTGTCCCAGCCCCCTTCAAAGCGCCGGTCCGAGCCCCCCGACAGGAGTCCAGCGGGCGCCCTCACCTTCCACTGGCGAGGCCTACCCATCCGATGCCGTGTGCTTCCAAGTTCCCGTCGGACCCCGCTGTGAGGGCCCTCCCATTGAAATGGCTATACTCTTTATCAAATCACGCTCGTAAAAATCTTGCGTCCAGTCGAGTTTGACAGTTCAACTGCCGAAATGGGCCCTTATCCGTCCGATGCCGTGAAATCCAAGTTCCCGTCGGATGTCGCGAGAGCCCTCCCGGTCCGAACAGTCAAGCTCGTTTTTAGTATATACCAATTTTCAATTAGCCCTGCACTTTTGGGGGGATTTCATTCCACATCATTTACGATTGTGTCCTGCCTTACCTGGCCTTTTATGGGGGGAGTACTCTGGGTCGGGCCTAACTCCGAGCTCGGAGCCCTCCCCCCGTACAGCACGCCAAATACGCATAAACTTATTGTACTAATTATATGTAGATGTGAACTCGTGAAATGATGTTTTTATTAAACAAATTCGGTAGGAGCAGGTTCAGATACTAACCAAATATATGCACACCTAGAGATTAATCAGTAATTCGAACTCAATGACCAAAGTATAAATACTCAAGCAGACCTATCTCTGTCCATTGAAAAGTTTGTCAGCAATCCCTCCTCCACCCCTCTCCTCACTTACAGTTCCATCTACACTTACCAACTGGGGGGAGTACTCTGGTCCGGCCTAACTCGAGCTCGGACCCTCCCCCCGGACAAAGCACGCCAAATACGCCAAAACTTAAATGACAAATAATATGCAGCATGTGAACTCGTGAAATGTGGAATTCTGAAAAATAAAGTTGCAATTCTGAGAAACAAAGATATAAATTCACAATTGCGAGTTATAAAGTAAAAATTCTGACAAATAAAGTCGCAATTCTTAAAAACAAAGTCGCAATGTTGCAAAACAAAGTCACATATTTTGAGAAACAAATGTTCTCAAAATTGCGAGTTTATAGGCTATCTCACAATTCGGACTTTATAACTCACATTTGCAAGTTTATAAATCAGAATTGCGAGATAAAAATGTGCAATTACCGTTTTTATTTTTTTTATCCAGTGGCAAAAACAAGCTTCCATACAAACCTCCTTTAGACCAGCTGAAAATAAACTAATCCGTCTTGATATGAACTGACATGCTAATATAGTTTTTGTTTTATAGAACTGCCGCTGTCCTGATCTACTGTCCTGGCATTTTACATTTCTATTCACGTTTCAATTTAACCATCAAGTCAGAGAGCGTCTTCAGCCAGGAAGAGTGGTTCTCTGATGTCTATCCAGTTATCATTGAGAAAATCGGTAAGATAAGATGACAGCAGGGGTGTAGAAAGTACTGAGACATTGTATTGAAAGTTGAATCAGCATTTTATAGTTGCTTTTAATGTCTTTATAGCTAAGTACCTACACAAAAAATACTTGAGTGAAAGTAAAAAAGTATCTGCATTGAATTTTACTTAAGTATTTGAAAGTTGAAAAATTAAATGCTTTTCAAAGATTTTTAATGAGGTTTCATCAACAAAGTTCAGGATGAGCACGTTCAAATGATCTATCCAATCAACATGTCATCAGCAATTTACATGTCTATCCTATCAGCATGAGAGGAGGCCAATATCTATACAGTCGACTCAACGACATTCCTCGACAGTTTTTCATCATCATTAAGTCCAAACATCATTGGGTTATGTTGGAACTTTTACCAATGAATTAATGTATGTTTTTCATCATCCCTCCACCACCCGACTCCTCACTCTTGGCTGGTTCCTACCACAGACAGGAATACCTTTTACTCTATCTGACTTATTTGTAATTGCGAAGTTGTGAAAATAGACTTTAAAAACTAGAGACAGTACAGATTTTCTCATTATAGTATTTGTAAAGAAACCTGAACCGTGTTCACACTCCAGTTCATCCATTTATGGTGATGGTTATAATGAAAATATTACTGTAGCTATGGCCTTTATTACTTTTTATTTAATTTTAGCATAAAATAAACTTGATTAATTATGGTGATAAACATGGCACTGATGATTGTATGCTCTGATTTGTTGGGTTGTGATGTATTGTGTTGTGTGATGTGATGTGATGTGATGGGTTGTGTTGTGTTGTGATGTGATGGGTTGTGATGGTTTAATGGTTTGAAGTGATGGTGAAGATGGTGTGTTGTGATGGTTAGATGGTTGTGCACTTGATAGGGTTGAGAATGGGGTTGTGTTTGTGATGGGTTGAGATGGGTTGAGATGTGATGAGTTGTGTTGTGATGTGATGGGTTGAGATGTGATGTGTTGTGATGGTTTGAGATGGGTTGTGACGTGATGGGTTGCATTGTGATGTGATGCGTTGAGATGTGATGGGTTGTGCTGTGATGTGGTGGGTTGGTAGATGTGATGGTTGAGGATGTGATGTGATGGGTTGAGATGTGATGGGAGTGCTGTGATGGGTATGAAGATGTGCAGAGAATGGGTTGAGATTTGATGTGAAGGTTGAGATGTGGATGGGTTTGTGCTGTATTGGGTAGCGTTGTGATGATGATGGGTTGTGTTGTGTTGATGTGTGATGTGATGGGTTGTGATGTTGATGGTTTAGTGGTGGAAGTGGTGGGTTGTGTTGGTTGAAGTATGGGTTTTGAGATTTGAATGTGATGGGTTTTGCGTTGTGATGTGATGGGTTGTGATGTGGTGGGTTGTGTTGATGTGATGGGTTGTGTTGTGATGTGATGGGTTTTGCGTTGTGATGTGATGGGTTGAGATGTGATGGGATGAGATGTGATTGGGTTTTTGTGATGGGTTGAGATGTGATTGTTGAGGTGATGTGTTGTGTTGTGATGTGATTGGTTGAGATTGAGTGTATGTGATGTGATGGGTTTGAGATGGGTTGTGACGTGATGGGTTGCATTGTGAAGTGATGCGATGAGATGTGAAGGGTTGCGTTGTGATGTGGTGGGTTGTGTTGATGTGATGGGTTGAGATGTGATGTGATGGGTTGAGATGTGATGGGTTGAGATGTGCTGTGATGGGTTGAGATGTGATGTGATGGGTTGAGATGTGATGGGTTGTGCTGTGATGGGTTGCGTTGTGATGTGATGGGTTGTGTTGTGTTGTGTTGATGTGTGATGTGATGGGTTGTGTTGTGATGTGGTTGGGTTTGTGTTTGTGTCGAATTGTGGATGGTTGAGAATGTGATGTATGGGTTTGATGTGGTTGTTGTGTAGTTGATGGTTGTGTTGTGATGTGATGGGTTGCGTTGTGATGTGATGGGTTGAGATGTGATGGGATGAGATGTGATGGGTTGTGTTGTGAGGGTTGCGTTGTGAGTGATGGGTTGTGATGTGGATGGGTTCTGTTGATGTGATGAAAGTTGTGTTGTGATGTGATGGGTTGAGATGTGATGTGATGGGTTGTGATGTGATGGGTTGAGATGAGATTGGTTGTTTATGTGATAGTATGGGTGTGATTTGATGGGTATAGTAAGTATGTGTTGTTTGTGATGTATGTGTTTGATGTGATTGGTTGGATTGTGTGTGTTGGTTTGTGAAGGTTGTGTTGTGGTTGTGATTGATAGGTTGTGTTGTATGTGTCATGTGTTGAAATATGTGATGGGTTTGTGATGTGATAGGTTGTGATGTGATGGGTTGTGATTGTGATGGGTTGACGTGATGGGTTGTGTTGTGATGTGATGTGATAGGTTGTGTTGTGATGTGGATGGGTTGAGATATGATGGGGTATTGTGATGTGATGGGTTTGAGATATGATGGGTTGAGATATGATGGGTTTGAGATATGATGGGTTGTGATGTGATGGGTTGAGATATGATGGGTTGTGATGTGATGGTTGAGATGTGATGGGTTGTGTTGTGATGTGATGTTGAGATATGATGGGTTGTGATGGGTTGTGTTATTGATGGGTTGAGATATGATGGGTTGTGATGTATGGGTTTTGGAGATATGATGGGTTGTGTTGTGATAGGTTGTGTTGTGATGGTTGAGATATGATGGGTTGTGATGTGATGGGTTTGAGATATGATGGGTTGTGATGTGATGGGTTGAGATATGATGGGTTGTGATGTGATAGGTTAAGATGTGATGGTTGTGTTGTGATGGTTGAATATAGGGGTTCGTGATGTGATAGGTTTGTGTTGTGTTGTGTTGTGATGTGATGGTGATATATGAGGGGTTGAGATATTGATGGGTTGTGATGTGATGGGTTGTGTTGTGATGGGTTGTGTTGTGATTGATGGGTTGAGATATGATGGGTGGATATGAAGGGGTTGTGATGTGATAGTGAGATATGATGGGTTGTGATGTATGGGTTGAGATATGATGGTTGTGATGTGATGGGTTGAGATGTGATTGGGTTGTGTGGTGGTGGGTTGTGATGTGATGGTTGTGATGTGATGGGTTGAGATATGATGGGTTGTGATGTGATGGGTTGAGATGTGATGGATTGTGTTTGTGATGGATTGTGTTGTGTTGTGATGGTTTGAATATGATGGGTTTGAGATATGATGGGTTGAGATATGAGGGTTGTGATGTCATAGGTTAGATATGATGGGTTGTGATGTGATGGGTTAAGATATGATGGGTTGTGATGTGATGGGTTGAGATATGATGGGTTGTGATGTGATGTGATAGGTTGTGATGTGTGGTTGAGATGTGATAGGTTGTGATGTGATGGGTTGTGATTGTGATGTGATAGGTTGTGATGTGATGGGTTAAGATATGATGGGTTGTGATGTGATAGGTTGTGATGTGATGGGTTGTGATGTGATGGATAGGTGTGATGTGATGGGTTGAGATGTGATGTGATGGGTTGTGTTGTGATGTGTCTGAATGTTGTAGTTCAGGCTCCTCGGCCGGTGATCACGTCTGTTAACGTCACAGACTCGTCAGCCAACGTCACATGGAATGGTGAGAAAATGACTAAATGCCGAATCCGCTACAAACGCCTCAACACAGAGTCATGGACAGAAAAGGTCAGAAATGAAAGAAATAGCTTGAAAATATGTTTTTGTTGTGTGGGTGCTTATTTTGTTTTATTTTATTTATCTTGTTTTATATTATCTTATTTTACTTAATTTTTAATTTGATCATTTTTATATTTTACTTCATTAGATCACTGAATCTGATTGATGATGCTTAGAGATGCTCATTGAAGTAAAAGCTTCTGTTTCCTCGTCAGACTGCCTCACAGGAGTCTCTGTTCGTGATTGAGGGTTTACAGGCCTTCAGCGAGTATCATCTGAGCGTCTCCTGCGTTCATGATCACAGCCGGTGGAGCGACTGGAGCGAAGAGACACGAGTAAAGACGTCAGAGAGCCGTGAGTGACCCGAACAGAGCTGATGCAGTGGCCCTGAATGTTGTTCATTAGATCCAGTGTCTGAATCTGTTCAGGCTTCTGATCATTTTTACTCACACTTGCTTTAAAGGGATAGTTCACCCAAAAATGAAAATTAGCCCATGATTTACTCTTCCTCAACTCATCCTAGGTGTATATGACATTCTTCTTTCAGACGAACACAATCAGAGTTATATTAAAAAATGCCCTGGATCTTCCAAGCTTTATAATGGCAGTGAATGGCTGTTTCTGTTTTGAAGTCCATAAAAATGCACTTTTATGATGGACAGATGCACTTTTATGATGGACAGATGCACTTTTATGGACTTCAAAAAATATATGGCCATTCAGTGCCATTATAAAGCTTGGAAGAGCCAGGACATTTTTTAATATAACTCTGATTGTGTTCGTCTGACAGAAGAGTGTCATATACAGCTAGGATGACTTGAGGGAGAGTAAATCATGGGGTAATTTTCATTTTTGGGTGAACTATCCCTTTAATGTAACGACATTCACACAGACTGAAGTTTCCTAATGTGTTTGAATCTAAACGCTAAGTTAGCGTTTAAATCCTGGGTGTTGGCTGGTAGACCAAGGCAAGGGCCGCTGTTTGAACAAAAGAAAAATGCTAATGCAGCGTATAAATATGCTGTCAGATTTATCTGTAAAAATGAGCAAGCTATGAGGGCAGAATCTATGGCCGAGAAGGTAATGGATAACAACACTACTGAATTTTGGAAGGAGGTAAAGGGTCTTAACAAATGTAGTATACCACCCCCGTGCACTGTAGATGGTATCTCAGGTGTTGAGAATATTGCTGAGATGTGGAGACAGCACTACAGGACCTTGTTTAATTGTGTTAAAAGTGATATTTATATGTCTGACAATGTTAAGTGTGTTGATTTTAAGGCAATTTTTTCAAATGAGGTATCAGGCACTATAAATAAGTTAGCAAATAATAAAGCAAGCGGGTTGGATCACATCACTGCTGAGCACATTAAATATGCCAGCATGAGGGTAGCCCCCCTTCTTGGTATCTGTTTTAATTCCTTTTTAATTCATGGTTTTCTGCCGGATACAATGATATCTGTCTTGCTTGTGCCGGTGATCAAGGATAAGTCTGGTAAGGTTGGTTGCTCTGATAACTACAGACCAATAGCCCTTGCCAGTGTATTGTCTAAAGTTTTTGAAAGCATCCTGTTGAGCAGAATTGTGGACATTATCCCCTCTACTGACAACCAATTTGGTTTTAAACCTAAACATGGCACAGATATGGCCATATATTCCTTAAAGGAAATTGTTAATACGTATAGAGATAAGAACTCCTCAGTTTTAATGAGTTTTATTGATGCCTCAAAAGCTTTTGACCGTGTCAATCACTACAAGTTATTTGACAAAATGAGTAAGAGAGGTGTATCTAAATGTATTGTGAGAATTCTGTCCTACTGGTATGCCAACCAGTCTATGTTTATAAAATGGGGCCACTGTGTTTCTGCCCCTTTTGGGGTCAGGAACGGGGTCAGACAAGGTGGAATCCTCTCCCCTATTCTTTTTAACATGTATGTTGATGAGCTCTCTGTCTGCCTGAATTTGTGTAACACTGGGTGTATGATAGGCAACACTATAGTGAATCATATTATGTATGCAGATGACCTTGTGGTCTTCAGTCCTAGCAGTGCTGGTCTTCAACAGCTTCTTAATGTTTGCTCTGACTATGGAACTGTTCATGATATGAAATTTAATACAGACAAGAGTGCGGTGATGATTTGCAGAACAAAGGAAGATAAATGTCTAATGTTTCCTCCTTTTAAATTGGCAGGTAATATCTTGAGAGTTTTGAGCAAATACAAGTATCTTGGTCATCTCATTACAGACCAGTTGAAGGATGACCTTGACGTTTACAGGCAATGCCGTTTTTATATGCTCAGGCGAATAGTTTGACTCGCAAGTTTGGTGGGTGCACAGATAGAGTGAAAGTTGCTTTGTTCAGAGCATACTGCACTCCTCTCTACACTGCACACTTGTGGTCTAGTTTCAGCAAAGCTAGCTTGCATAAACTCCAGGTAGCTTACAATGATGCACTGAGAATTCTGCTGAGAAGACCACGCTGGTGTAGTGCCAGTGAGATGTTTGTGGCTGCAGGTGTTAATACACTGCAAGCCACATTGAGAAATGTTATGTACAAATTTATATGTCGGCTAAATAACTCCGAGAATTACATAATTATGGCATTGACCAGCATCAAGTTTAGCACTACACGGTATAAGTCCAAGTTATGGAAGCATTGGTATAGTTGTCTCCTCTGAAGTTTTTATTGTATTGTGTGTACTGTCTTGTTTTTTATTTGGACCTGTGAGTCTGCAATAAAGTTATTATTATTATTTATTAAACCTATAATGACCATTTTCCTGCTGTCATGTTCTTTTCCATAAACACGCAAGGTCTTTGGCTTGTGTTTGCAGAGCCGTCTGCGCCTCTCTCGCTCAGTTATTACGTGGCTTCAGGTGAAAACTCCGGGGCTCGGCTGCTGCTGCTCCTCTGGAAGGTAATATTCTTCAGGTGTGTTTGTGTATCATCTCTCGCGTGCCGTCAGTCTTCAGTCGTGTGTGTTTCTGAAGGCTCTGGACGTCACAGATGCTCGAGGACTCATTCGAGGGTATAATGTGTCCTACATGCCCACCAAACAGCCCTCTCTGAAGACAACCATCAACACCACTGAGCTCAAGGTAGATTCTGTTTATTTTATTGTATTTTATTTATTTGAACTTTTTACATTTTTACTTTTATTAATTACATTTTATTTTAATGTTCATTTAACTTGAATTTTTACATTTTAAATGTAAATTTTTTATAATTTTAAATTTTAATAATTTTTTTTAGTTATTTGTATTTGTTATTGTTTTTTTTGTAAAAAAAGTGTATTTTCTTCAATTTGATGTTATATATTAAAGATGGGGTATGTGATTTGCAAAACGGCTGGCAGATTTTGAAAATACACTCAAATGGTCCTACCTTCTTTCCTTTGACTCCACCCATTCGAAGAACATGGACATGGATGGGGGGGGGGTATGGTACGACCGTTTGATTGACGCACTTACTGTCCAATGATTCTAGGTGGTCTTGGAAATGATTGGCTGGAGTTTTTCGAGTCCTGCCCGTTCCACAGATGATTAAATTGCTTAATTTTCATTTCAGTGCTTCCGACTCAATGGCTGTAAGTGGGTTAGGAATAGGATTTCTCAAGTGATTTTGAAAAAATGGCCAAAAAAGAGAATCACATACCCCACCTTTAATTTATTGTATTTATATATACTTTTTTTTTATTTATTTTTTATTTTATTTTTAAATTTGACATTTTATTAATATATATATTTTTTATAATTTTATATAATTTGTATTTTATTTTAATGTATAAATCAAAATTGAATTCTTGAATTCTACATTTTTAAATGTATTTTATTTTAAAATTTATAAAAAAAATCTAATTTTTTATTATTTTGTTAATTTTCATTTACATTTTTTTATATTTTTTATTATTATAATTATATTTTTATTATTTTTATTACATTTACAAATGAACGAGAGTCCTCAAGTGTTGGTGTGATTGTGATAAACGAGTGTTTCTGAGTGTCAGGTTGTGTTAGACGGATAGAGGAATGAATGGTGTTGTTTCTGAAGGCTGAAGTTCTGGTCATGGCAGAGGAATATGAGGTGACCGTATGGGCCTATAACAGCGCCGGACACTCGCCTCACCGCCGGCTCCTCATCGACGCGTCTCGTTCTCACGGTGAGCAGCCGTTGTCTCTCATTAGTGTGATTCATCTGTAGTGCAGACTTGATAGGTATGGCAAGTAAAATAGCACATTTCATACACAATGGTAGTTCAAAGTGCTTTACATAAAAAGGATTTTAAAATAATCCTAAAATAATCAAAACAGATGCATAAGAGATAAAATACTGGATTTAAAATGCATTAAAGGGATAGTTCACCCAAAAATGAAAAATAGGCATTCTTTTTTGAAGTCCATAAAAGTGCATCTATCCATAGATGCACTTTTATGATGGACAGATGCACTTTTATGATGGACAGATGCACTTTTATGATGGATAGATGCACTTTTATGATGGACAGATGCACTTTTATGATGGACAGATGCACTTTTATGATGGATAGATGCACTTTTATTATTTTTAAGAGCCAGGTCATTTAGAATTTGTCTGAAAGAAGAATATACACATAGGATGACATGAGGATGAGTAAATCATGAGCTATCCCTTTAAAAACAAATAAGAATTTGGCCTACATAAATAAGATGATACACAGATGTGTGAATGTGTGTGAATTAGTCTGTATGATGCAGTGTTTTGTGAGTTGTGTAAGGATCTGGATCGTGTTCCCTCAGATGTGCGGTCAGTGAAGGCTCTCTGGGTTTATTCTGACGGCTCCTCGCTGCGGATCCGATGGGATCGTGACGTCACTCATGTAAACGTCAGCGAGTTCGCCATCGGATGGAGCGCCGTCACGGACCCCGGACACACACACTGGCAGCGAGTCGACGGATCCACGTTCACAGCCCGTCTCACAGGTCTGGGATTATAAAACATGTGAAACGAAGAACAGTATTACTGTGTCTGGCACACATTTAATCCAACAAGCAAAATAAACAAGCATTGATATCTAATGCATTATGTGTTATTTTAGAGCATTAATATTTACAATATTGTTTTATTTGTTAACATTAGTTGGCTGCATTAGTTAACATGAACTAACATGAACAGCATTTATTAATGTAAGTTAATGTTACTCTCAACATTTACTAATACATTATTAAGATCAAACATTTTGATGATTTTATTCATTAAAAAATCTGATTTTTATTAACTAACATTAATAAATACTGTAAGACTATATTTGCACATTGTCAGTTCATGCATTAACTATTGTTATATAGAATATAAAGTGTTACCAAGATTTTTAACATTGCAACATTATTTTTCATGGCTTATAAACTCAAAATTCTCATTACTGTAAAGTGCAAAAAAATATTTTCATTATTTTTACTTTATTGAAGTTTTGTATTTTGTATTTTAAAGAATAAATGATTGTATTACCGTATTTTGTTCACTGCAATCAAGTAAAAATGACAGTATTAAAGTACATTACTTCTTTAGCAGACACTTTTAAAGTGACTTCGAAAAATTCAACAAGCAATTAATCTTACAGTCATGAAAATCTAAGGAGAATCTTTTAAATATCATTTCACTGCAAAAAATACATTTTCCCTCAGTGTTTCTGTCTCGTTTTCCAGCACAAATATCCAAACATTCTTAAATCAAGAGACATTTACTGGAGAAGAAGCAAAATGACAGAAGATATTAAGACTCATTTAATGAAAAATGCTTAAAACAAGAACAAATATCTGCCAATGGGGTCCGAAAAATAGCTTATTTATTATAGTTTATTAAAGATTATTTTTCTGACTCCATTGTCAGATATTTGTTCTTGTTTTAAGCACAAACTCACTTCATTTTGATGCATTTTTCAGACTTAATATCTTCAGTCGTTTCTCTTCTCCAGTGAATGTATCTCGAATTAAGAATGCTGAGATATTTGTGCTGGAAAACAAGCGTAAAATACTGAGGAAGAACACCATTTTTTGCAGTGTTGTGTTCAAACGTGACCTGGATATGATTTCTTGATATAAACATATGAAAAGCTTATTTATAACATAAAATTGCATCTAAATCTAATCTCATGTTGTGGAAGGCCTCAAACAGGACGAGATCTACAACATCAGCGTGTTTCCCGTCTACGGCTCTCTCTGTGGGCCTCGGACCTCCATCTCTGCCGATCTACGACACGGAGGTAAAGGACGACGCACGTATAAAAGCTTCACAAGCGATTGACGGATGTTGAGTTATATCCTCTTACTCTGCTCAGCTCTGTTGGATGTGGGGGGGTTTCGTCTGGTGAACGTGTCGCGCTCGTCTCTGGCGGTGCAGTGGACGTGGAAGGAGGCGAAGCCGAGAGTAAAAGTGCTTCAGTACAAGCTCGTGTTGAGAGGAGAACATGGAACTGAGTGTAAGTCAGTCTGGAGACAGGTCACCTCATTTATACTGCGCTTTAAACAATATTCATATCATACTGAGTGTAAGTCAGTCTGGAGTCAAGTCACCTCATTTATACTGCGCTTTAAACAATATTCATATCATACTGAGTGTAAGTCAGTCTGGAGAGAATCTCGTTCTGTTCTCGTGGGTCAAAATGACCCGAAGCCCTAAAATTATACTTCATTTATTTTTATTTTTTTTAGAAAGCTTATTTTATTTCATTTTGATAATATTTTTAAATGCATTTTATTCACCTTTAAATGACTAGATTTGATCATTAAATAATAAATAAATAGTCATTTAAGCACATTCCTCACATTCTTTCAACTTAAATTCAAAATAACTCACAGTTTCATGCATAACCCTTTTAATTCAGCTCTAAATATCTTACATTGTGTGTCTTTGCCGACCTCTTGAGTGAAAATAATAATATAACATGATATTTCATGACTCTATATGGCCTTATATCTCTATATGGAGCAAATGAGCTGTTCCTCTGGGTCCTAAAGTCAGTTTCTCTTCAGTATGCATTCAGAGAGACATGTAGACATTATTAAATCATTTTTTGGTAACGTTTAGCATTCTTAGTTTGAATTTTGAGCATTTTTAGGTTTTTCTATGTGTACTGAAGCATTCCTCACATTCCATTCATTCCTAATGGGGTCAAATTGACCCGCGACGGAAGGATTTGTTACTTTTTAAAATTTCAACCCCAAAACTATCCAACAAAACAGAAGTCCTGAGGTCTTGAACCCCTCTGATGAACTCAGTAAAAATGAGTCAAAATGAGCCGAGGGAAGGATTAGGGATTAATCTCTCACTGAATTGTTCTCTCAGCTCTCTCAGTCTTTCCAGATCAACATCAGCACTCGTTCCTCCAGCTCCATCCAAACACCAGATACTCCGTCTGCATACATGGAGAAACTGAGACCGGGAACTTCTCAAAGGCCAGTCTGGACGTCAGCACACCACTGATAGGTCAGAGAAGATGTTCTACAGACGTTTGATGGTGTTTGACTATTTTAAATCTGAACTGAATGCAGAAATACTGGTTAACCTAGAATGTTTTTCTTGAAATTGTGGGACTGTTTCTCATTTAGGGTCATGAACCTGCAAAGTTTCGACACTCTGATGTGTCGTGTAATGTTTGTACAAAATTTCAATGAAGAGTTTGATGTTAGCGGGTCAATTTGACCCGCAAATGTAATGCACAAACCAAATTAAAATGAAAGTAATGTATTTTATTATGTCAGTTTCTCAAATATCCTCTGAGGTACATTAATGCACTTATGCATACGCTTTTATTCAAAGAAATGCACACTGTGGTTATTAATTCATGCATGTGAATTTAGCTGAGAATCAAATTGAACTGGAAACCCGTGTAACACAACCTCAGGTGTCTTATTGCTTTTAGAAACAGTTGAGACTCGACAGATGAGGGTGATGTTACATCAAACATCATTTGTAAATCATGCATTCATGCATCTTTCTTTATTTTTTCAGATTATAATGAGTTGATGAGATTGGTCCTTCCAGTGGTTCTCCTGCTTCTCGTCTTCGGGATATTCTCCGTGTCATCAATGACCGTGTAAGCACCGATCCCCTGTGGAAATCAGTCTTGCAGTGTTTGTTGTGGCTCCAGTAATATCTCTGTAATCGTTTACACACAGATGCAGGAAATACTTCCTCCCTGGCATCGCCAATCCGAGGTTCAGTCTGATCGGACGCTGGCTTCTCAACCCACATCTGCAGGTCACTCTCAATATTTTCCTTTGGGTTGACAATCATTAGTTTTAATTAAAGTTTCCCTATTATGCTATTTTTTAGGTTCACACGCATTCAAAGGCAAAAAAACATTAAAGGGGTGGTATAATGCCCTTTTCACAAGATGTAAAATAAGTATTTGATGTCCCCAGAGTGTGTGTGTGAAGGTTTAGCTCAAAATACCCCACAGATAGCATGTTAAAATTGTCACTTTTTAAGGGTGAGCAAAAATGCACCGTTTTTGTGTCTGTTCCTTTAAATGCAAATGAGCTGCTGCTCCCGGCGCAGAGGGCGGAGCTTCAACAGCTTGTGACAGCTTCAAACGCTCATTATCATATCTGAATCTCAGCTCTTGATCACAGTGATACGAACAGTAACGATGGCGTGGGTTTTACCGTATGAATCTCAGAAAACAGCGTCTTCTCCACATGAACAACACGAACCAAACTCTTCCAGTCTCAGATAAACTACAGTGTTTGAGGGCGGGGCTAAGAGACGCTGATCAGCCAATCAAGACCAGAGGTCTTGTGCATTATGCATTATGCAAATTAGTTACAACCTACTCAGGTTCAGCAGGAAGAGTTCAGAATTCATAATCGCTTCTTTAGGAGACTAAAACTCCATTTCTCTTATCTTAATATTAACGTGGCAGAGCTTTTACATTCACAAACCGCTCAATTACTCGCTGCATGAAAGGGAATATCACAAAAAGCATAATAGGGGCGATTTTACTTTCTTACCAAAGTAAAATACAGTAAGAAAAGGCAGATTCTGTAGATAATGTGTGTGTGATGTTAACAGGGCAGTGGAGAGATCTGTGTGCTGAAGCTGGAGAGTGTGTTCCCGTTCGACCTGCAGACGGAGAAGAACCTCATCCAAGTGGAGCACCGCGTGTCTTTGATATCAGAACACGAGGACGAGATCCCATCACAGATCTGTACGACTCTGTGGAAACACAACTCGGACGCTCACACTCCCTCCAGTCCACCGGAGTACGTCGACTTACCCTTACTAGCTGATCGAACTGATTATGTTCAAAATGGACAAATTGTATCTCACATTTCTGAGAAAACCTCCGACGGAAATCTACATTTTCCGAGTGTGATAAACTAGCGATGCTTTTAATCTCGTCTGAATCGACTCAACGGCGGTTTCTCGTCTGTATCAGAAGAATCTCACACCACTCGTTTCACGTTTGCATGTGTAATATACAATATTTGACGAAGTCGAATCCACATCGTGTGATAACAGAAGCAACGGATCTCAACCTGAGGGACTTACAACAGTTTAAAGCAAGATTATACAACAACAACAACAACAAATCTTATTTTATGTTGCTATAATTTTCCAATGTTCCCTTTTACATATCACATTTTTTTTTTATATTTCTTATGTTTTGTTTCCGCCACAAAATAAATTCACATTTCAGTTTAATTCACACTTAATTGTATAGCGTTTTTCATACTCTTTATCTCACAATTCTGACTTTTTATCTCGCTCTTGCGAATTTATATCTTACAATTCAGACCTTTTTTCACAATTGCGAGTTTAAATCTCACAACTCTGAGAAAATTCTTTGGAAAAAGGTTTAAATTGTGAGATAAAAAGTAGCAATCGCCTTTTTAAACTCGTAATTGCAGGTTTACGTCTCACAAAAAAAGTCTTGAATTCAGTTTTATCCGATATAAGGCCATATTTAAGGCCTTAAATATGAGCTTCTCCGAGAAATTGGAGGAACTGGTGTATGCTGGAACTATATCCCACACTTCAACAGTAACTTTCTCAAATGTTTACAGAACAAACCCAGTGTTCCTGTATCTTTCTTTATTTCTGTTATATTACATGCTAGAAAGTCTAAGGTCTTCCCGAGCCGTTCAGCAAACCCATCTAATGTGCTGTCTGTTACACGCCAATTAATACTGTCAAGTTAGCACTTTTAAACATCACTTAAAAATAAATCACTTCTAGTCAACGACTTAATAACCACAAACAAGTGTGCTATTTATGAAGGCTATATCCTTAACACCAAGCATTCCTGCGGACTCTGTTGATTTTCTCCTCGAGTCCTTTAACTCAAAAGTTAAAAGTGTAATTGATGATATTGCTCCTGTGAAAGTCAGGGAGAAGAGTGGCAGACTAAAAGCACCTTGGAGAAACTCAACAACAGTGCAAAATATGAGAAGACAATGCAGAAAAGTGGTGTAAGACTAAACTTGTAGTCCATTATAACATCTACAAAGACAGCATCCATGCTTTCAATGTGGAACCAGGCAAAGCTAGACAGACTTTCTTCTCAAATATTATAAACAGCAATTTAAACAACACACTCTTTTTGCTACTGTAGAGACTAAACCCCGATTTGGACGGGACTAGTTTAAAGCTACACTGTGTCATTTTTTTTGCAAAAAACACTTAGTTATTTCAAAAATATATGTGCTCATTAATGTATATTTACTTCTTTCAAGTAATAAAGTATTCTCGTACGTTCATAATCTGCCATTGAAAGTACATACGGGTGAGGGGTTCGAATGCCGGTCGCCATGTTGCCCCTCCATCTTGAAACTACATTAGCCAAAGAGGGACATACCTGTAAATTCAAGCTTCGCCTTTCGCGCTTTACACTCAGTGACACAGAGACGAATGCGAGGGGGAGATTACTGATTTAAAGATTGCTGAAGATGGAGGATCACGCCTATTCTCGAGGACATGTAAGAGTCGCCAAGGAAGCGAAAGAGAGAATTAAAACGTCAACGCGACAGGCAAATCAGCAAGACCAAAGTCAATACTGGAGTAACTTTTCCCAGATGGAAAGAGCTCATGAGGAGCAAAGATTTTAAAACGGACGCCGAAGTCTTCTGCTTTCCTCTCGACAGGTAATTCAGCCTATTTGTGTAAATTCGAAGTTTTATAGTTGCTTGTCTAACCATAGCATGCTTGTGCATAACGCCAGAACGACCTCTAGTATAACTTGCGTTACTTTTCCTGACGTCAATGGTGAAAAAGTATTGTTTACCTTGTAACATAAATCTGTGCTGCGACGGATCACAGGTGATAGTTTTAAAGGCGTAGTCGAACTGGAAGCCATGTTAATCTGGGAATAATGCGGCCACCGCAGGAGTTAAAACACCCTCGGAATTGAAAGGAACAGAAACTAATATTCACTGGGTAGTCATATACAATTTCACCGCTAGATGGGGGAAAATATCACACAGTGTAGCTTTAACATGGAGAGGGTAAAGTAATCATTACCAGAGCTTCTCTGTGATTTTAGTCTTGTGCGAATGTTCATCTCAGTTGATCATTGTGGACAATGTCAGTAAAGATTACGGCGACTTTCACCTTCAGTAAAAAGGTCTGGAAAAATGACCTCGGGTAACACTGATCCCGTGCGAATAGACCCGCTGTAAATATTTATGGAAATATTCTGTCATTTCCAGTAGTTTTCCACATTTTTTCAAGTATGGAGACGCTTGAAAAAGCATTGAGTTGCGTTCTAGATGCTCAAACTCAAGTGTTTTGAGTACCATTCAGATCAGAAAGAAAGCACTTGTTAGAGCAACATATTAAGCAACACATGTAGGATTGATTTTAAAGTATTATTACTGGTATATAACTCACTCGATGGCCTAGGACCTCAATACATTGCAGATATGCTCACTGAATATAAACCCAACAGATCACTCAGATCATCAGGATCACATCAGCTAGAAACAATAGGGTTCGACTCCATTCCTAGAGCTTCCGAACAGATGGGCTTTTTGGGATGCGGACTGATAGGGAACCGGAGTCAGTCCTAGAGCTCCTCCTGTCCGACTTTAGGGAAAATTCGTGTCCATCGGAGACGTCCACCGAATAAACACCACACACACAGTCAAAGAGTAAAACTACATGCAAAATAAGATACACCGGCGTTAGCCAGATGAGAAGTTTATTCTATGCATCATCTTTCTACTACTTAACTTCATTTTACTCTAATTCATTTTATAACTGCATCATTTATCTCTCTTTTAACTCCCTTTATAACTGTTTTAATTTCCCTTGCTTTTATTTTGTACTTATTTTCTATGCAAAGCACTTTGAATGGCCAAAGTGTGATATTTCATTTCCTTTCTATATAAAGAATTTTGAATAACTGTTTTAAATTTTTTTTTAGCATATTTTTCTTTCTTTCTATGTAAAGCACTTTGAATTACCATAGTGTATGAAATGTGCTATATAAATAAACTTGCCTTGTCTTTTTGAAGAGCCATGATTTCCAACAGATTCTAAAAGTGTGATTTCTTGAGCTGGAAAAGTCAATAAAATCGTATCTAAAATGTATAGTTCCATTTTTATAATGACTGCGCATTTATCTAGTCACGCCCAGCTCTAGAAATCTTTTATCGGGTAGAAATTGAGAGTAAATAAAAATGCAAAAATCTTTGAAAATTGTTGTATACAAAAATACATACATTTCATCATGTGTCTCCATCTAGACTTCAGCTTTTTCATTATTTAAATCATGTTTCTGAAATGGTTCACGATTTAAAAAGTCTAGATGGAGACGCATGATGAAATGTATGTATTTTACAGTTACAGTATTGTGTAATATCAGTCATGCTGCTTCCTGTTTGCAACAGCGTGTGTTAAAATACACCGAAATGTATGAATTTCAAAGTTTGACTTCTCATGGTAAATCGTTTAAAGTCTGAGTTTATTTGTATTACTCTTCACTCTTCAGAGTGTGTTTCAGTCAGAGATGAGTGTGTGTCAGTGATCGTTACTATAAACATGTGGGGCAGAAACTACATCTGGTGCTTTTAATGATTTACAATATAAGGATATCTATAAGTTCAGCCGATTGATTCAGTTGGTTAAATCATTTTGATTAATAGGTCCAGATGGAGCATGACGAGGTTCAGAGGTTCGCGTTGAAGCCAGTCCAGTGTTTGAGCAGGAGGTGTGCGATGGCCTGTCGGGGGGGCATGTTGAAAACCGCACGCTTGTCTTTCACCAGAGCGTCGATCACCTGAACAGAGGAAAGCATTAGGATGGCTCTGTTATTTAGTGACGGCAATTTCACAACACTGCTTCATGAAGCTTCGAAACACTGATGAATCTTTCGTTCTGAAGATCAAACAGCCAGAGTCACATGACTTCAGGGAACGAGGCTTCATTACGTCATAACTGTTTCGAAACACTTTTTCAATGGAAAGTTCAATGGTTCAGCGCTGGGGATGATGATCTGTCACTGTGGGTTTTACCTCATCTCTGATCAGTTTTATACATTTGTAGACATTCTAATTAGACATTAGTATATTGAGATGAATAATGGTAGTTAAAGGGATACTTCAGGATTTAGCATTAAGCTTTGCATCAGTAGAAAACCTGTAGTGTTTTCGAATTACCGTGCTTCCCTCCCTCATGTCCCCCTGAGACCAGAGATTTATGTATTTTTTGTCTGGAAGAAATCCGTCATTTTGCGTCATCGGAGGATTTTTTGGCCAGAGGCGAGAGACTCCAGCCAGTAGGGGGAGCTGTCCCACATGTCTTCAACCCGCCCATAGGGGGAGCTCACTCACAGAATGTACACAGTGTCAGACATAGATATCATATAAAGGCTAGATGTCTTAAGGCGGAGTCACTTCCGGCATTACCGGCGGCCATCTTACCACAGGGCTCTGTGAATTAAGGTGAGGGATCAGCACGCACATAAATCCTCTTATCTCGCTGAAATCTTGACGGATTTACAAACGGTTTGGTTTCTTACAAACGTCATTAACGTGGCTATAATTCTTTCATATGGAAGTCCATTGTTATAATTATTCATATGTATGCATAGCTACATCTCTGACGTTTATAACAAACCAAACTGTTTGAAAATCGGTAGAAAATTTAGCAAGTTATGGTTATTTAAAAGTACATGCACCATGTAACGAGTAAGCGAGCACCCTGTGGTAAGATGGCCGCCGTGTGCGGACGTCGACCTCCATTGGCCAGCAGCGCGGACGAGACATCTACATATGATATCTATGGTGTCAGACATCTTTCTTTGGAAGCTAAGCTAGCGGGCTCTTGCTCTGTGGAGAAAGCTGAGTAGTAGGGGTTACCATCCTCTTTTTCCTGGACATTTCCGGCCGTCGAGATCGTCCAAAATGTCTGGGATTCGGCTTTTGCTTTCTGCGGTCGCCATTCATTGTTTACATGCACACCTTTTGTTTCAGTCTAACTGAATTCATTCCGATTGGTGAATCTGAATGTAGTGTTTACAGGAACGCTAAACAAGTGATCGGTTGATGTGCTTTTTAACATTGCTAAGAAAATTCCCGCTCCTCCGTGAGAGATACGAGACCGGTGCGTCTCACAGCTCATCAGTAATCCCGCCACCGGCCTCGCGCCGTTCTCCCGCGGCCCTCAGCCTCGTCCTGCTCGCCACAGTAAACATGATGAATGGCGACTGTAGAACGCAAAAGCCAAATCCCGGACATTTTGGACGATCTCGAAATCCCGGGCAGACTCGTCTCGGAGACTCACGATATAACGGCGTCTTTTCAGTTTCGAGTCAACCAGTAGCTGCCCTCTGTAACCGGTAGGCGTGGCTTGGGAGTGTCCTCGTAGGGCAGCGAAGCAAGTGCATTCTGGGAGTTGTTGTCTTTCATCCACATCTACATTTTTTTGGCTTTTCTCAGTCTAGAAAGCTCCAAATTCAAAAATAATTTCACATTTCTACTACATAAATGACCCAATTTAAATACACATTCATCTTTCCAGAGGTGAAGTATCCCTTTAATAGTCTCTTATTGGGCTGTTTAGCTGAGCCGTTCATAGAACAAACAAAACAAACCCTGACAATTGATAAAAGAACATATAAAGACTTGATCATCTTATTAGATGATTAGATCATTGAATTCCAGTGTGTTCAGGGCGTGTGTGTGTGTGTGTGTGAGCGACGCACCTGTTGGCGTGTGAACCAGCGCGCCTCTTCGATCTCGATCTGGTCCACCGTGACGTCAGTGGTCAGAGCGACGCAGTGGCAGCCAATCATCAGGCAGGAGGGCATCGGCCAGGCCTGACTCGACAGGTACTGCACGGGTCCCACCTGAACACCACTCTCCTCCAGAACCTCCCGCCTCACCGCATACTCCAGCGCCTCACCTGAGCCGCACACACGTCACATGATCGTCAGCAGCCAATCACACACAGCACATTCTTTCAGATGCACTTTTGGGATAATAAATGCACTTTTATGATGGACAGATGCACTTTTATGATGGACAGATGCACTTTTATGATGGATAGATGCACTTTTATGATGGACAGATGCACTTTTATGATGGATAGATGCACTATTATGATGGACAGATGCACTTTTATGACGGACAGATGCACTTTTATGACGGACAGATGCACTTTTATGATGGATAGATGCACTTTTATGATGGATAGACGCACTTTTATCATGGATAGATGCACTTTTATCATGGATAGATGCACTTTTATGATGGATAGATGCACTTTTATGATGGATAGATGCACTTTTATGATGGATAGATGCACTTTTATCATGGATAGATGCACTTTTATGATGGATAGATGCACTTTTATGATGGATAGATGCACTTTTATCATGGATAGATGCACTTTTATCATGGATAGATGCACTTTTATGATGGATAGATGCACTTTTATGATGGATAGATGCACTTTTATGATGGACAGATGCACTTTTATCATGGATAGATGCACTATTATGATGGACAGATGCACTTTTATGACGGACAGATGCACTTTTATGATGGATAGATGCACTTTTATGATGGATAGACGCACTTTTATCATGGATAGATGCACTTTTATCATGGATAGATGCACTTTTATGATGGATAGATGCACTTTTATCATGGATAGATGGTGTAGATAGAAATGCCTCTTTCTGAGCTAATAAAAGCATAACGGTTCATTATGTAAGGTCTTTATACACCACTGAAAACATAGTTATGTGTTTGATATTGCATTTCTGTCAACAGATCCTCCTCATTATTACACACTGCACCTTTAAATGGCATAAGAGAAGTATGGAAGCTTAAGATTTGGGTTTCAGATACCTGGCTCCACGAACCCGGCGAGGCACGAGAACAGTCCTGGAGGAAAGGTCTTCTTGCGTCCCAGCAGACACTGATTCCCATCGGGGTGAAGGACTAACATGATCACCACCGGATCTGGAAGTGCAGATGGACAAGCCAGACGTGTGAAAGATCATATTCCCCGAGCTCCGGCTGAGCCGTAATTGGGAGTTTACTTGCCAACTCTGGGATAACAGGTGTTGTGGACGCCCTGGAGACTTCTGCAGCCTGCTCTCAAACAGGTCCTCTTGTAGCCGGCCTCCTCTACTTTAGTGGCGCTGCCACACGTCGGGCAGAACCGGTACCGGCTGTGCCACGCGAGAACGGATCTGGCTTGAGCCACGACGCCTGTGCGTGAAAGCATGATTCATGTAATCAATAAAGCACATCTTACATCATAAACTGTATTTACAGTCAAACCAAAAATTATTCAGACACAAGATATTTTTGATACTGTGTGCAGGACACTATAGTTATATAAAGTATACTATAGCAAAATAAAGTATACTGTGACATATTATACCCAAATATTCTTCATACAGAGACTACCAGTGACATTAAGGAGCAAAACTGATTGGGACACTTTGAGCTGATCATGTTTTGCTGAAGTGTGTTTTGTCTTTAATTGCTAATGCTCTTTTTACACACAGACTGAACACAATGAAGCATTGCTTGGTGATTGGTTGAGCTAAACTGGTATTATCTAATTGTGTAGTTAATTTTTTTTTTATAAATATATATTATTTGGGTGTAATATCTCACAGTTTACTTTATTTTGCTCTCCTCACTTCTCACAGAAATGAACTATAGTGTCCTGATCACACTAGTGAAACTATATCAAAATCTGGTGTCTGAATAGGTTCTGGTTTGACTGTGAGTTCAGAAATCCCACCTGCATCATCGTCACTCAGCCTCAAAAGTCCCGGCATCTCTCCCGGAAGGAAAAAACAACCGGGATCTTCAGCTTTCAGGAATTCTGTAGGATCGTCTTCAGTATCGAGAGCGAACCACGCCAGCAGATTATCCTCCTTCTCCTCCTTCTCCTGTTTCTCCTGTCTCTCCACTCCGAGGAAAACCACCACCGTGTCTGTGTTCTTCATCAGCTCCTGGACTCCCGGCGCTCTGAGTTTCCAGAGCCGGGTTTCTCCCGCTCCCGACGACACCAGAGGATTCAGCTTGTGGAAGAGCAGGAACACCGAGTCCGGAGAAGCTCGTTTGGAGTCGAGCCACTCCGAGTCGCTCCGCTTGTCGCTCATTCTGTCCAGAAACTCTCTGTTGAAGAACGTGTCCGGCTCTTCCCCGGCGCGGTCGGGAAGAAGCCGACGGAGATCGGGAACGGGATCGGGAACGCTGGCCAACAGACGGGCGATGTGTCGGTGACCCCAGAACTGAGCCACATCTGCTGCCGTCTGACCCGAGCGGTTTGTGCCGCTAGTCTCGCATCTGAAAGAAAGAGACGATAATCTCAGGGTGAGAGTGAAGCTATATCAGATAATCTGCATATTGTGCTTCACATCAAGTCAGATTAAACGAGTCGTTCACTTCATTTACTCTCCCACACGTCATCCAAGATGTTCATGTCTTTCTTTCTTCAGTCGGAAAGAAATGCAGGTTTTTGAGGAAAACACTCCAGGATGTTCCTCCATATAGTGTCTTCAATGGGGTCCAACGGGTCGAAGGTCCAGATGTGAGTTTCAGTGCAGCTTCAAAGTCTCGACACGATCCAGCCGAGGAATAAGAGTCTCATCTAGACAAACCAGCGGACATTGTAGAACAATAATAAACAATTAACCACAGATGCTGGTCTTCCACTAGCTGCGCCACACATTACATAATCAGGTTGAAAGGTCACGCGTGTTCTAGTTTATAAATGTAGGGAAGAGCGAAAAACTCATCTCATTTTATCCTCCAACTCCAACTTCGCCCGACATCGTTGTTTTACCTTTTATTAATTTATAAATGACGTTTTACTTAGTGTTTACAAAGCAAACGTGTAAACACTGGGTCTGTTCTTACACCTACGTCACGCGTGACCTTTCAACCTGATTATGTAATGTGTGTCGCATCACAACTAGTGCAAGACGAGCATTTGTGGTTAAAAGTATATAAATGTTTATTTAGTTCTACAATGTCCGCTGGTTTGTCTAGATAAGACTCTTATTCCTCGGCTGGATCGTGTCGAGACTTTGAAGCTGCACTGAAACTCACATCTGGACCTTCGACCCGTTGGACCCCATTGAAGACACTATATGGAGAAACATCCTGGAATGTTTTCCTCAAAAACCTGCATTTCTTTCCGACTGAAGAAAGAAAGACATGAACATCTCGGATGACGTGTGGGAGAGTAAACTATCAGGAAACTTTAATTCTGAAGTGAACGACTCCTTTAAATATGGAGGCCCTAAAAGGACATATGAATATTTCAGAGAAACTGCGTTGAATATTAAGCTGGTTCGGGCAGGTGTTGGTCTCTCACCCGTGGGACAGTAAGACTTTGGCCACGTCGAAGTGTCCGTTTCTGGCGGCCAGCATTAGAGCGGTCCAGCCCTGCTCTCCTCGCTGGTTCAGGAGCTCTGTGGACCGAGACATCAGGACCGAGACCGTCTCCACATCTCCTCGAGACGAGGCGTCCAGGAAGCGCCCCAGCAGCTCGTCTGAGAGCATCTCTGAGAACGCTAGCGGGAAACATGGAGAAATCGGCACTGATTTATCATCACAACTTTACAATAAGGTCCCATTAGTTCACATTCACACATGCATTGCTCTAATGTTAACAAATGAATCCTTATTATAATGTGTTACAGAAGCTTTTAAGGTAAAAGTATGCATCATATTACCTATGTGTGTGTGTATATATAGCCTGTGCATATGTAGTTATTTTTTTACATTGTATTGTTTAAGCAAGAAAACTCCATGAGGTGAGCGTATCTATATTAACATTATTCATTTAGCAGATGCTTTGGTTACACTTTATTTTACAGTGTCCTTGTTACACGTTACATGTAGTTACTGTAGTGATAACTATAAATTATGCATAATTACATGCAACTAACCCTAAACCTAACCTTATAGTAAGTACATGTAGTTATTACACAGTACTTAAATGCATAATTACACTGTAACACGAATACCTTAAAATAAAGGGTTACACTTTATGTTAAGGTGATGTAGTTACATTGTACTTACTCAAATGAGTACTAAGGATGCACAGATCCTTATGGCCGATATCAAAAAACGATAATTCTTTATATCTGAAAGCCGATAACCGAAATATATTCGCTGATAAATCTAAATTCCAAATAATTTATCAGAGCCTGGTTACAAAAACAAAAGTCTCACCATTAAAAGCCACGTCCCAAACACACAATTATAATTATGTTCTCATTATAATCTTATGTAGCCGATATGACACATGTTGCACTTTTTTGCTCCTTTTTTGAAGTGATTTCAATCATATTTCAAGCAATTCATAACCATCTTGTTGAACAGTGCGCATCTGAAGAGTCTCAGCTGGAGGAAATAATACATATACGAATATGAATATGAATATGAAATAGATTTTGAATCTGGATCATCATTGGATAGCCTGATGGAAATATATTTATATCCACATATTTCTGTATTTCAGATTGATTATGTCAGTCCAGGAGCTCATATTCAGTTTTGAAAAAAGTAATTTGAAGATCTTTTCGTCCGTTTTGCGCAAAAGTAAATTGATCAATAACACGATAAACGATGATTGTATATTAATGTTATATTTTATCATCTGGCAATCCTCCACATAACAACAATATAGTGTTAATGCATTTTATTATTTATCAAAATTGCCAGAAAATATAATTACTCACCAGACAATCTGTTAATTTATTTCATAGGTTGGGTTGAAGTTCAGCGTGATTTTGATGTTTTGTAACGCGTCTGTTTGCCTGTCGCTCGGTTATGACCTATGGTTATGACGCACTGAAGCGCCTGTGATATTCTCCTGCGCAAGCGCGACACCTAGTGGAGAGAAGCGGTAATTACAGCACATTGTAAAGTTTGGACAGTCACAGACTGAATTTCATTTTCTCATATTCCTCAAAACCAGTAAATCAACAGGTTTCTGCCTAAATACTTTCAATTAATTTTGTAGACAAACATAAATGATACCTATACAACTCTCAAAAAACAATGTTTTTCATGCAGAAGTTGCCGTGGATGTTGAAGGAAAGCGAGGTCGAGCACACAGATCTGCACTCATTATTTTTCAGTTTCCTATTAGCAGTTCTAACATTTGCAAAATACAGATTCCTAACAGAAGATATATGTTTTGTCTGGTATTCAAAACCAGTCAATCCTGTTAACAGCGAGTGTTTTCTGATAACTATAAAAGCTAATCTTCATCCAGTGAGTTCGACTGAGAAAGCCAGGAAGAAGCAGGAGCCGAAGTGATGTTAAAAATGAGTAGAGTTGGTTTATTGAATAATCTTAGTTGCGCATGTTTCGTCTGACCAGGACAAATTCAACAAGTGTTATTACACCAAAGCACATGAACTTTAAAATTTTATACTTTAAAAACCTTGTTTTGAAATTGTGAAAACAAACCAACAATCGGATTAAATCACCAGCAGAAAGCAATATATAAACATAAAACGAGAAATTATGTAATAAAATGAATACATGATAAATCAAACGACAACTACATGAATGACTTATGATTATAAAATACACATTCATACATTTACACAAAAACATACACATGCATTTCTATCATTGTGAATATCGACTGCTCATTTAATTGTTTTTATTTTGTGTAGACATTCATTTCTTAGTTTGTAACAACTGTATTATTTCATCCAGATTAGCATTTCCACTAAAACTCCTTGCAGTTACTGTAGCAGTTATTCTGTTGGTTGTGAAATAGCCTTTTCTTCTGGGTTTGCTAGTTCCCCCAGCGGTGTTCTCTCAGACGGCCACACTGTTGGGGATTCGGTCTGGAGACAGATACCAATACGGCACTTGCATATTCTCATTTCGGCTCTTGATGGTGTTGGTCACTTCAGCTAACTTCTTGCGGAAAGTCTTAATGGCTTCCATGACCGGTTGTTCAGTGAAGTACATATCTGGATAGTCGCCTAGAAACAGCTGGAGAAGATTTGCACACAATCAAAACAAACGCATCAGTGAATTTGTAGGAGTTTATGCAAACTAGTTCTGAAGAATCAGTCAAACCTCGTTGTCCTGGAATTGACTGAGGGCCCAAACTGCTCCTAGATGCCAAGAGGAACGTCCGCGGTCCGGCAGACTGTCCATGATGTACTTCATATCCACCTGGCCCTTCTGAGCGGGAGGGGGCTTCCGCATGGTGGAAGGGGTGTTGGGGACCCAGGAGAACCAGTCGTACTGGAACACAGGACACACAGATATCACACACACAGCCTATGTGGCATTGAGCTCTGGTGAAGCGGAATGGGGGAGGAACTATGCAGATACTTAACGGGGACAAGCACCGAACTCATGCGGTGAAGACGCCACACAAATACGGTGCTGAGCTTTTTCCGGTCAAGGTCGCCCTTCCTGTGTCTTCGGACAAGATGGCCGCCTCTACGCCCGTGTCTTCGGACAAGATGGCCGCCTCTACGCCCGTGTCTTCGGACAAGATGGCCGCCTCTACGCCCGTGTCTTCGGACAAGATGGCCGCCTCTACGCCCGTGTCTTCGGACAGGATGGCCGCCTCTACGCCCGTGTCTTCGGACAAGATGGCCGCCTCTACGCCCGTGTCTTCGGACAAGATGGCCGCCTCTACGCCCGTGTCTTCGGACAAGATGGCCGCCTCTACGCCCGTGTCTTCGGACAAGATGGCCGCCTCTACGCCCGTGTCTTCGGACAGGATGGCCGCCTCTACGCCCGTGTCTTCGGACAGGATGGCCGCCTCTACGCCCGTGTCTTCGGACAAGATGGCCGCCTCTACGCCCGTGTCTTCGGACAAGATGGCCGCCTCTACGCCCGTGTCTTCGGACAAGATGGCCGCCTCTATGCCCGTGTCTTCGGACAAGATGGCCGCCTCATCGCCTGTGTCTTCAGACAAGATGGCCGCCTCATCGCCTGTGTCTTCAGACAAGATGGCCGCCTCATCGCCTGTGTCTTCAGACAAGATGGCCGCCTCTACGCCTGTGTCTTCAGACAAGATGGCCGCCTCATCGCCTGTGTCTTCAGACAAGATGGCCGCCTCTACGCCTGTGTCTTCAGACAAGATGGCCGCCTCATCGCCTGTGTCTTCGGATAAGATGGCCGCCTCATCGCCTGTGTCTTCGGACAAGATGGCCGCCTCATCGCCTGTGTCTTCGGACAAGATGGCCGCCTCTACGCCTGTGTCTTTGGACAAGATGGCCGCCTCTACGCCTGTGTCTTTGGAGAAGATGGCCGCCTCTACGCCCGTGTCTTCGGAGAAGATGGCCGCCTCTACACCCGTGTCTTCGGACAAGTTTGTCCTATTTTGTTGTTTTATTTAGAGTTGATTTATTTAGAGTTGTTTGGTTTTCTTTCTTTAAAGGATTTGTTATCGGTTTCATGCCATTCCTGAGTGAGGGTGGATGTTTAAAACGGATTTTAAAGAATTTGTGTCAATAAAAGGAGTATTTATTGAAATATTTTACATTTAGTCATTTAGCAGATGCTTTTGTCCAAAGTGACTCACAATTTAGGACTAAATTAAGCGAGTCATCGTGAAGAGGCAAAAACAATGCAAGAAGTGCTCAAAATACAAAGTTCAGGCATTGGTCAGAGTAGCATAAGCCCAATAAGGGAGGATTAAAGGAAAAGGAAAGAATTGTTTTTTTTTTAGTGAGGTAAAGTGCTCACGGAAGAGATGAGTTTTCCACTGTCTTTTGAATGTGGTCAGGGATTCTGCGTTCCGGATGAGGGTGGGAGAGCATTCCACCAGCGTGGATCCGTGAATGAGAATGTTCTGGAAAGTGATTTTGTGGCTCTCTATGATGGAACCACGAGCCGTCGCTCGTTTTAGTACCTTTTGTGGTTAGTGTAAGCACCCACACAACATATACATAGTTTACATTCATCCTGAAGAGTGTGTGTAAACGCACCTGTCCAAAGTTGACTGCAGCGTGTTGTGCTGAAGCTGTGAAAATCACAACGGTCAGGAACTCGACCAACTGCTCCCGAGTGTTCAGGGAATCCGGGAACTCTGTGAACATTGGCTAAGTATTTACCTTATGCATGCATTTTAGAGTGATGTAAACATAATGTATATGCAAGCATACAAACACTTGTTACGTTCCAGGGCATAATTGACCCTTCGCAAAGACCTACAATGGTCAATACACACCATAAGTCCACCGACATTAATCTGCTAACTCTCATGTCTGGTTTGTTTTCCTGACTAAATGGAAATTCGACATTATGACTGATCAGATCGCCTATCAATCAAAATCAAAGGGTGAATTACTTTAATTGTATGTATTTTTTTATGTGAAACATTTTGGCGTTTTGCTCGCCGCCTTCTCCTCAATACAAAGCTCAATGGAGACCAGCCGAGTCTAGTTACCGTCCACTGTTTCATCTCCAGCTTCATCCACAAGCAGCCAAACAAAGTTTAGAGAAGCCTTTTTGTCTCCAAAAAACTAGGGTAAATATCGGGATAGCTTTTCCCAGGTGGAAAGAGCTAATGAAGGAGAAAGACTTTGAAAGGGCCTGCTTTCTTCTCGACAGGTAAGTCAATGTTACGGTCAAAATTACAAGCTTTTTTTCATTGCTTGGTTGTGTAATTCATTATATAGGCAGCATAACAGTAGAACATGTATAGTTAAACTCAATGAAGTGCTATTGGAAGACATGTTGTCATAGCTTCTTACATAACGGCTACCGTAGTTGCAAAACACATTTGAAAAAGCGAGGCGCTAGAGAGCACTACTCGTTTGAATGCAAAATACAATTTTCACCGCTAGATGGGAGATATTCCTACACAGTGTTCCTTTAAAGAGGGATTTAAGTTGAAACGGTTTACAATTTATTTGTTATTTTGGAAGCAGAATGGATGCCATTTTAAGTCCATGTTTTCTCCTGTGAGAAATTCAGAAACCAATTGCTTCACAAAATGATTCACTGTTTCGAAACAGGTAGTGACCCCTGCTGGTCAAAACAGTGTAAATGCAGTAAACTCAAACATGCATAAGAACACCTTTTAGAAACCAACTGCAAATGTTTTATTGGAGGAGAAATCTATTGAATGCAATTAGCAAAACATCTAATACCACTAAATATGAAGTGCGTCTATAATATGTTATTTTATTAAATTGTAGGTTTTTTTTTTTTTTTTTTTAAATGGAGAGCTTGGTTAATCAGACCAGTAAGACATTTTAACCACAACTCTTCCTTTGTGTCATTAAATGTCTACAAATGTATAAAACGGATCTGATATCAGGTAAAAAATAAATGTATAGATGCTGGTTCAGGGTTTCACGTAAATCATCTCCCTCTGGTGGCAAACCATTGAAATTCTGAAACATTTTGAAACTGATAAGATGTAACAAAGCCTTGTTTACTGAAATCATGCCACTTTGGCAGTTTGATATGCGCTCCGAAACATAATTTGTCAGGTTTTTTTGGTTAGAGAGGAAGTAAGGTATGAATTTTGTTCTTTTTATATATATATTTTTTTGTGGAGTGTTGGAGCAGGAGAGGAGAGCTCTTGATTGCCTGAAGTTTATTTTTTAGATCTTTTTGTTCATAATTTCCCTTGTTACGCCCTCCATAGACTGGGAAGGCATGTGAGAACTGAGGGCTCGTCCGGGATTTGAACCAGTGACTTCTCGCAGGGTTGGGGAGGTAAAAACACATTCACATTTACATTTTAGTTACAGTGCTATGCATAAGTGAATACACCCATGCTAAAGTTGACTAAAAAGAGGAATAAAAAATCATATTTTGGAAATTGAACTTAATGCCTTAATTAAAAAAATTAGGAAAAATCCAACCTTTAAGGACACCAATTTTCTTTGTGAAAGAATAATGTATCGTAAATAAATAAATGTTCTTCCTTAAAATACATGGTGCATAAGTGAGTACACCCCTATGTTAAATTCCCATAGAGGCAGGCAGATTTTTATTTTTAAGTTTTTTTTTTTTTTTGGAAAAAAAATAGCCTTTGGAATTAAAATAGCCCCACATCATCACATAGCCTTCACCATACCTAGAGATTGGCATGGTTTTATTTCAGTTAGCCTAAAAGCTAGTTTGCTTTGCATTGAGAGATGATCTTATGGAAAGTACCCCATGCCAATCTCTAGGTATGGTGAAGGCTATGTGATGATGTGGGGCTATTTTAATTCCAAAGGCCAAGGGAACTTTATCAGGATGCATAGTATTCTAAAAAAAAATACTTAAAAATACTTAAAAATAAAAATCTGCCTGCCTCTATGGGAATTTAACATAGGGGTGTACTCACTTATGCACCATGTATTTTAAGGAAGAACATTTATTTATTTACGATACATTATTCATTCACAAAGAAAATTGGTGTCCTTAAAGGTTGGATTTTTCCTATTTTTTTTAATTAAGGCATTAAGTTCAATTTCCAAAATATGATTTTTTATTCCTCTTTTTAGTCAACTTTAGCATGGGTGTATTCACTTATGCATTGCACTGTAAATGATCCTGTACTCACCACAATTCTTCGGACAATTCTTCATACCAGAGAAGCAAACATCCTGAACAAATGCTTGAATCTCCTTGTCTTCCTGAACCGTCTCATCACTGCCATAGCAGATCTTCACCACATCAGAAACAAAACTGGAGGAAGATCAAGTTAAATGATGAATCAGCAAATGTAAAAATACCCCTTGGACTCAAATGCTTTACTAATTTGTTCTTTGTTTTTCATTCTCACTATTAGCATTTGAACTAGGGATGTAACGGTTTTCAGTAAAAAACAAAAACTAACTGAACCGTTCCCCAACCAATCTGACGATGCATCAGCTCCCTTTCATGTCTTCTAGCGCTTCAACGGACAAATTCACACAAAATCATCAAAATGCCCATCTTGGCGAGTATCCTAGTAAAAATAGTCATTTTTTGTCTTAAGTGAACGTAAACAGTCGAGAAAGGCAGCGCATGTGTGCAGTATCAGTATATTGATCCATGCATTATGTCTTAAAGTGACAGCAGCCTAATATATTCCTGCTGGTGTCTGTGCTTTTAATGTTTATCACACAGCAAGAAAAATAAGGGGGAAAACCCACACTGCTCTTGGCTGAAGAACTGTTGTAACTTTAATAAGGATTCATCAATATTTATATTTTGATCATTTGTTCTTTTGGATTGCTATTCGATTGCTCCTGTCTGCCTCATTGCTTCTGCTGCTGTTTGCGTTGGTGTGCGTCTGAAAAGCTTTGTATATCTTCCTGTTTTGAATCATTATTTTACTATCATTCCTTGTTGTTTATACTGCTAAATATAAATTACTCAACATCACACATTAACCTGACATAGCTAGCTTCAAACTAAATCGTTATTGCTAGCGTGCCATCCGTGCGCTCTTTATTTATTTATTTTTCTCGTGCGCCCTCGCGCCTATTACGGGTCCATCAAACAACTTAGGTGAGTAGGATCAGTCAACAAACACGGTAAGTCATGTCATCTTCTCCTTTTATTGTTACTTGCACCTAACGCAACATGTTTAGCATATCCTTCTCTGTCAGCACAGGATTTGCATGTGATAAATGCAGGGAGATAGTAAAGCTGACGGGGAAGATTTCAGAACTAGAGACACGCATCCAAACTTGAATTGAGGATATGCAAGGGCTTTAGATACTGCTTTGGATGCGACTAGCTTAGTGAACTCTGTACATTGTTCGGTTCCGGCTGAAGTAGAGCCCGTGCAGGAGGGCAATTGGGTGAGACGCTATAGTCGCGGGACAAAACACCGATAACAACATCAAACAGGTTCTCCCCGCTCAGTGAAACACCCACTGAGAATCCTGTTGATTGTGCCCTAGTTATTGGCGATTCTATTAGGTGTAAATAAACCTTATTTATTACAATACAAGCACATACCAAACCGTACAGAAACCATGAGTAATTTGAACCAGAACACCCCTAATTTTTGTGTATTTTATCGAGTACCTTTTGACTGCCTCCCAGACCATCATGCCGTCGTCTCTGTAGTAGTAGTTGGGCAGATCTTCCACTCCTCGAGCTTTCATGGCCTCAGGGAAGAACAGGGACTTATAGGTTAAAGTCTTCATGGCCTTTTGAATCACTTCCACAATTGCAGTTCCTCCAGTGGCATTAGCCTTTGAAACACAAGGACACTAGTGAATCTTTGAGTCTCTGACTACATTTTGTAGACACTTCTTAGATGACTGAATATCAAGTCAAAGATGGTTTAAGACTCTTCAGACCTCAAAGTCATGAGAAAGAACCAGGAATAAAAACATGAAAAGAAAAACTGTGGTTCCTTAAAGGGAAACTGTTTATTCAGGGTTAAAGATACCTTGTCAAAAAGCCCAGATTCACAGATGAGTTTCTCTCGAGCCGCAGTGTTGATGGCAATCGTGTAACGGACATGAGGTATCAGCAACTGTGAGGAGAACATAAAGGCTGCAATAAAGCAGTAACTTTACAGCGTACAGGTGTACTGTACAACAGCACACTTCGTCCAATAAGAATTTAGAAGTTATTCTGAAATAGGAAAATATGAGTTTCATATCATAGTCTTGAGATACTTTGTCAGTTCCCTTTCAAAGTAGAACTTCGACATTGTGTCATGGAGTTAACGGCACTGGTGTCTGAAGCACGTGTGACAAACACACCAATTTCATTGGCCTAAGACAGTCCATGATGTCACAACTGGAGCACCCGTCAGTTTAAAAGGGCGTCTGTAATACACGTCATCAGTTTTTTTGTCTTCAGGAGCCATTTTGTTTGTTTAGCCGCTTGAAGGCGGCAGAGAGACTAATATTAGAGTAGACGCCATTCTTCTTATGATGTAACGAGTACATCAGGGTTTATGGGAGGTGTTCTTGGTTCTGGCTGACCTCATCTATGCAGCCTAACATTGAATTATAGAAATTGATAATGTTCTAGTTGATAATGACGGGGTGTCCCTCTTTGTTATCTGTTGTATTCTACGGTCTAATCCTGAATTTTAAAAAATGAGCCAATAGCAGGTCTTAGGTAGAGTATTTTTATTTAGGAAGGGTTAAGCTGCTGGTACAGTGGGGTCTTTAAGTAGAGCCCAAGCACTCTGGGATTTAGTGGACTCTTTCTGAACCCTGGAAAAGTATATTTGCTCAAGCAGGGTGTGAGCGGTCTCCCCTAAACAACTACTTAAGTAGCTGAAGCTCTTACTCTACTCTACGGTCTCTCTAGGGGTATGAGTTTTGGTGGCGAGAGTCTTTGGGAATTACATTATGCCTCTCTAGTGTTTGCATCCCAACTGATCAGGTTGAGGATTGCTTTCTCCCTCTGGAAGTAGCGGTAATATCAAGGGTTGTAGAACTCTCCCGTTGGCAAGATAATCCCTAAAAAGCGCTTTGTCAAGGTGCAAAGAATGGGAACGTCTAGGTTGCGTATGCACGTTTCCTTCAGACAAAAGTGTTGATGACATCTATTACAGATGCCCTTTTACAGGCACTCCGCTTGTGACATCATGGACTGTCGTTGGCCAAAAGAATTGCAACGTTTGTCACATGTGCTTCAGACACCGGTCACGCTGATGGCGTTCACCATAGCATCAACTTCATGTAGCCCATCATCTATACTCAATATCCACCAAACCGCCTTCTTTTCTTTGGCATTCTCTCAATCTGAACAACTACATTAAATCTCATAGCAGTGAAAGCATTGAAGGATGGCTACCTTGTACACTGGATGGACTGCGGCGAGCTGTCTGTACATGGCTATGGCAAAAACCTCAGATGTCAGATGTGTCCTGAGAAGGTGTGTGACCACCTGGTGTACATTAAAGTCGGAGGATTTCACCCACATCTTGGCTAGCATCCAGTCGTAGCGATCATCGCTCGGGAGAAACACAGTGTTCGCCTCCCCAGCAGGAGTCTGACGACTGAGCTGTTTCAGATCAAGTAAACCAACAGAATATTTGGTAAAAACTTTAATTTTGAAGTAATATTTCACTAAATGATTTCTACAGGCACCTGAATAGCGATCGGCATGATTTCATTCTGGCTGTTCTTGTACAGAAGGCAGAAGGGAGCAGACAAATACTGCTGGGTTTTCGGGTCGGTGGCATTGGCTGGCACTCCCTCCAGTATCGCATAGTCTGCGATGTAGACGTTTCCCTCCTGTAACAGAGGCGTTTAGAGTTTGACCACTGCAACTGTCCGGTCTACACCACTGAGGACCAGGCATTATTTTCTGACCTTTAACTCCTCCTGTAGTGCGAGACCTCGATCCAGGGAGTCTTTCACCATCTCCTGCGTGACTGCGAACTCATCTGGAAGATTCGTGCACTTACTGATCATCACAGGATTGCAGCCGTTTAAGAACTGATAGCCAAACATGAAGTCCTCTTTCCAGTTCTGCATCACATATTCTGTCAAAGGGAATAATGCCAGTGAGTTTAGGGGAATGCAAACAATGTGCGTCTCAGCGTGTTTATTTTTTAATTCCAATAATTTGCAAAATGTACAATTTACTCACAGTGGACAACTTGTTTTTGTATTAGAGAAAAAGAAAATATATATTCTTTAACTGAGGCCTTTCAAACCTGACACAGGGTTCTTGATTATCATAAATATTTCTTGAAAATCTGCAATATCTTTCCAAGACGACTGGAACAAACTCTTAAGTTTGTTAAGACCAAGATTCTTGATCCTGAAAGAGATAAGAATACAGCTGAATGCTCATAATCAGATTCTCCAGGCGTGTTTCCATTACAGATTTGCGCAAAACTTTTGCGATTTTTTTTCTAAATGTCGACAAAAAACTATTTCGAAATGACGGCGTTTCCATTAACCGATGTTATGCGACTAAAACTTCATTTTTCCTCTCGCGATAAGTAAAATCATTCCAAAAACCATGGCAACGGATGCTGGTAGGTTACTGTACTATATCCCAGCCACTGCACTGGCCATTATTATTAATGGAAGGAGATGTGTGTGTGTTTTCCAAGCATTAATGGTAAGGAACGACCCTTATTATACTTGTGAGCGGCACATATGAGGAGTTTCTGGGAGTTTCTCCCTCAGATCTGCTTCCAGGTCTTGATTGTGGCATTTATTTGAGGTTTAGAATCCATTATTCCTGTAATTCTTTTGTCTTATATGAATTTAATAAAGAACTCTGTCTCGTATTCTGTCCAAACACACCGCGTCGTCTACGTCAGGTGACTGTAAATGCGCAAAAGCTGTTTCCATTGCAGTTTTGCGAAATATTTCTTTTTCGAAATTGCCTGAAAAAAAACCTCATGCGAGCGTAAAAACTTTTTTGCGATAAATGGGAGTTTTTGCGAAAATTACGTGTTTCCATTAAGCGCAGTTTCAATTCACAATTTCAATTTGCGCAATTTGAAGGGTAATGGAAACGCGGCTACTGTCTGGTTCAGTTTAAGCTACGCTTGTTTCTCCTGATTAAGCAGTCAAACTGTTTCAGGAAATCAATAACATGCATGTTTGTTAGGTATAGATGCAAAGGGGATGAAAATAAACTCTGTAACCTACGCTTTAAAGTAATTAAAAGAGAAGTCCGCAGTTTTGTCAGCTTCAAACTGAATGTCCAGAGGAAGGTCAGAGCTGAAGTTGGCATCTATGCTCATGGGGAAACCAGGCTGCCACTCCTTCCACCTTCAAGAAAAGGCAACATTAATCTTTCAGTTATTGGACCAAGAATTATATTTGGTGATACACAAAGTTTTCCCGCCGAGTATAAGAGGAATGACAGTATTGTCACGATTGGGCTGCGTGAGGCACGTTCAGGAAAACCAGGAAGACGAAGACGGATAACAAGAAAAAACATGATGCACAAACACAGAAGGCAAAACCAAGTCCAAGACAGGTGTCACAGTGACAAGTATAAGTGTAAGCACTTTAAACTGTAAATATAAACTGTAAAAAAAAAAAAAAACCTGCCAACTGATTCATCTGGGGGGAAATAAACAAAACATTTACACCACCAAATGATTGATTGTTTTCCAGGATTGTAACTGTGGCCTCAAACCTGAACAGTTGTTGTCTGGATTCCAGTTCCGTGCGTCTGTGATCATTTAGCAAACTGGTTTTATCCTCGTGAGACAGTCGAGCTAAAGGAACACACATAAATTACAGTTTTTGAGACGTGCTTGATTCAGGACTGGATAGTGATCAGAGTCGGGATAGGACTCACCCTTGCCATCTCGAAGAACCACTGCCTTTTCATTTTCTATCCAGCGATAACAGGGGAAGTCGAAGCGATCTCCGGAGGGAGACGTCACACTGATGCCTCGACAGTACCACTGATCATTGAACAAGAATTTCTTCTTCTCAAGTTTCACCAGCACGATGTCTCCAAGCGTCTCCTTCACACTGATGTCGATGGGCATCACCTTTAACGACAGCTTCTGTTAGACATAACCAGAGCCTTTGCAATTCAGTGGCCCGTTTCAAAAACCAGTCAGAGCGCAAACTGAGGGTCCTTCTGTTACGAGGGCCGATGAAAACATATAGTAGGTGAAACATAGGCCACTACCGGACATAACTCAATCACACAGGTTATGTGTGAAAAATAAAGAGAGTTTAATTGGGGAAGAGACAAATCATGAGATATCAATCAATAAATCAATCAATAAATCAAATAACTGCACGTTTAAATAGTGACAAACCTATACTATTTATTATGTTTTATTTAATTTTAGTTTGTGAGGGGGAAAAAAACGTTCTTACGTCCCCCTTGCAAAACGATCAAAGAAGGCTTTGTCCAGCAGAGTCCGGTCACTGCATCCCTCCGTGCCGATCAGCGTCAGGTAAACGTAATCATTTGTCCCAGCAAACTCCTGTTTTCCAGTGCTGACAGAGACGGTGTACGTGAACATTGTCCTCAGATGGGAAGACAAGTACAACTGACTCTCACACCTGTGGCTTTGATATGAAGTTATATCAAATTAATTTCTTGACTTGCACTTGGTATTGGGGTGGGGTCTGTTGTAAGACAGGATTTCAAGCTAAGACATAACGTGAGATCCCGGCAGTAAAACAACAGAACTCACTAATCTGGAGAGAACATCTCAAAGAAAGAGCTATGCATCCCCCTCTTCCTGCTCCCTCCTCTTCACTCCTGACTCAAGTCAGGGAAAGTTCACTAAGAATGTCGATAACACATCGGTATCTTGTGAATCTATTGTTTTTTCCCTTTCATGTTTGGTATCATTTTTAGTGCAGTTGTAAAATGGTCTCAGTTTCCCAGCAGTCACTTGTATTATGTGAAAGATTGAAAACTTCAGAG
Organism: Rutilus rutilus; assembly: GCA_021464565.1. Lineage (NCBI taxonomy): Eukaryota > Metazoa > Chordata > Actinopteri > Cypriniformes > Leuciscidae > Rutilus > Rutilus rutilus. Next base: position 719,665 of record JAJAQA010000019.1, on the reverse strand, counting down.
ATTTTTGTTCTCCTTTTTTGGTCCTTATCTCTTTAAGATATTTGATAATCATTGCTCCTCTTCCCCGAAACCAGTTGCTGCCCTTTGGAATAGGCCCAAAAAACCACCCTACCCTTTTGTTCGGGTTAGACTTCCGTTCAGTGCATCACAGAGGTCAGCTTTATTTATATAGCGCTTTATACAATACAGATTTGGTACATGGAACAGGAAAATTATGCATTTGGGCAGTTGTTCAGCTGAAGTCAGTTCAATGTTGATTTAGTTCCATTGTGAAGATCATCAATTATTAAATTAGTTAAATTAATCTAGAAAGCAGTTCTGGAAAAAATGATGTCATCGTCCAGCTCACTTCAGTTTTCGTACAACATCGTCAGATTCAGATATTCATCCAGTTCCTTTTGCTTGAAGATCGATTCATCACAGCGGTATGGAGCCAAAGCTGTAGGAAATTACTAGCCATTACATTTTTTTATATAAACTGTGCATTCTATTAATTTTCTGAATTGGAGCGCGAAGAAACATAGAGCTGAGTATCATCAGCATAACAGTAAACGCCAATGCCATGCTTCATAATGGTATCTCCCAAGGGTAGCATGCAAATGGTGCAAAGCAATAGTCCTAGTACTGAGCCCAATAGTCCAAACTGAACTTGTGATCGATATGACACCTCTACACTTACTGCTACAAACTGGTAATTGTACCGGTCACCAGCTGGAGTGCCCTTGAGAGCCACCAGAGGGCACTCCACATCACACTAATGTCATTCCCTCACAAACTACATCTCCCATAATTCTCTGCCTGGACTCATTGCATTCACCTGTGTCTCATCATCTTGTTTACTCACCCTATAATAGCCTGGTTTTCACATTCATTCTCTGCGAAGTCTTGTTTAGTGTTACACTGCAATTCTGAGCATTGTCCCTGGTTTCATGTCTCTTGGTTTTGGGATTTCTTGCCTGTTCCGTGGATTACTCCTTTGCCCGTGTTCCCTGCCTTGTTGTGTTTGTGTTTGACCTTGCCTGTACTTTGGATTAGTCTTTGGATTACCCTGTTCAATAAATACTGCATTTGGATCCTCAACCTTCGTGTCTCAGAGCAGTGTGTGACCGTAATGATCAGATAAGTATGATTTGAATCATGTTAATGCAATTCCACTAATGACAATATAATTTTCAAGTCTATTCAAAAGAATGTTGTGGTCAATAGTCAAGTCACCTTTTATTTATATACCGCTTTTTACAACACAGAGTGTTTCACAGCAGCTTTACAGAGATAACAGGAAAATAATGCTTAAGTAGCTTAAGTAAGTTCAGTTATGGTTCATTTTTGTTCTAAAAAAAGTTAATTTAGTTAATTTATCTATACAGGAGAAAACCGTGATGTCATCGTCCAGCTCAGGTCTCATATAATGGTGTTAAAGGGATAGTTCACTTTGAAATTAATTTTTGGTATGTTTTAGCTTACCTCAAGGGCATCCAAGATGTAGGTGTCTTTGTTTCCGCAGTAGTTTCAATTTTGATATTTTTAGGTCAAACCGTTCTTGTCTGTCAGTCATATAATGCAGGTCGATGGTCACTGGCTCAAAACACAAGCACAGAGTCCAAATTAAAACAATTCCCCATCGTCCAAATGAAACAATTCCCCATCATAAGTACACATTGATGGCCTAAGACACGAAACGAGCGGTTTGTGTGAGAAAACGAACAGTATTTATATCGTTGTTACCTCTTGAAAACAGCACACGTCCAAATGATCTGACGGCGCGGGCGGGTATAGATATATATTCACTAGATGTCGCTAGGCTACGGTTTCGTTCCAATGAACTGCAGTAGCCAAGGCGACATCTATGTATATATCTATACCCGCCCGCGCCGTCAGATCATTTGGACGTTTGCTGTTTTCAAGAGGTAACAACGATATAAATACTGTTCGTTTTCTCACACAAACCGCTCGTTTCGTGTCTTAGGCCATCAATGTGTACTTATGATGGGGAATTGTTTCATTTGGACGATGGGGAATTGTTTTAATTTGGACTCTGTGCTTGTGTTTTGAGCCAGTGACCATCGACCTGCATTATATGACTGACAGACAAGAACGGTTTGATCTAAAAATATCAAAATTGAAACTACTGCGGAAACAAAGACACCTACATCTTGGATGCCCTTGAGGTAAGCTAAAACATATCAAAAAATAATTTCAAAGTGAACTATCCCTTTAATGCAGGAGATCAATAATATTGTTGTACATTTAATAAGATTATAAGAGAATTTGTAACTTTAATGAGAGCAGTCTCAGTACTATGATAAGGTCTAAATCTTGACTGGAAGTCTTTGAAATGGATTGGAAATACCAATTTGTTCTAAAAAAAGGAACATGGTTGTGAGAATACTTCCACTTCTTCGACAGAAAAGGTAGATTCAAGATGGGTCTGTAATTAACTAATTCTTAAGGATCAAGTTGTGTTTGTTTTTTAAATAAAAGGTTTAATAACAGCCAGTTTAAATGTTTTTGGTACGTATTCTAATGACGATGAATTAATATTAAGAAGAGGATGTATAACTTCTGGAAGCATCTCTTTCAGTAGCTTAGTAGGTACAGGGTCTAACATACATGTGTTTTTTTTGATGATTTAACAAGTTATCTTATAGGAATAGAATTGTTCCTCAGGGGGTCGATAGCATGATGCCTGATGCGGTACTTTAGTAGACGATTGCATGGTTATCTTCTCTCTAATAGTATACATTTTGCAAGTAAAGAAATTTATTACTAAATAAAGTCATCACTGCTGTGCTGTTTGAAAACGAACTACTGTGGTGAGATCTGGTATTTATCTCATTGCCTGATTAACCCCTATTTAGGTAGTCTTTTGCTGTCAGGTCAGATTTACTACACTGGCTAGTTTATTATACCAGTTAAATCTAAGGTATGTCCCTTAAAGGAGAACTCCGGTCAATTTTAACATTGAGCTCATTTTTTTTTTGTACATTTGGAGTGCTGTCAGTACAGACAACAACGACAAAAATCGGTGTCGAGTTCACTGCGCGTGATCATAGGTACTAAACCTATGCGCGTGAACTCGACAATCGACTACTGTGGACTTCGCCCGAAAACAGGATGTAAATACAGGTATGTGCGCTGGCTGAATAAACATTATTTTTATTAATATCTTTCACATCTACTGCAGTCAGATTCACTCGCGTTCACTCCGAAGGAATCACTCACATGACCTGTGCACTTGTAATCACATCAAGGATGTTAAGAGCCTAAAAGCAGGCTTACTACTTGCCCCATTGAAGTCAACAGGGTGCAAATTTTAAAAAGAGGATAACACGGTGTAGGCAACACCGATTTTTGTCGTTGTTCTCTGTACTGACAGCACTCCAAATGTACAAAAAAATGAGCTCAATGTTAAAATTGACCGGAGTTCTCCTTTAATACCATATACAACAATAACAATCATTGACTCTAAAGATCTTTCATGCTTACCCTCTGGTGAAAGCTTCCTGGATCTTTGTTGTCCTGGTCAGGTGAAGGTATACAAGTGCCTACTCTATTGCTTTTGAACTTTCTTTGTACAGCTGAAGTATGACTAAAAGAATAACAACAAAAAAAGAGAAATATACTTGGTTACACAATAATCAAAAAACTTGTTAGCAAATAAACAAAAGGTTACAGATTATGATTCTTCAGCTAATCCATTCCCGGGGAAGTCCTGGAAAATGGATGTGCAACGAGTAACTTACTTCTAAGTAGTTCACGCAAGCAATCTGATAAAAAATAACCTGTTCTCGTCTTAAACTTTTCAGGTTATAAAATAGCAGCAGGCAAAAAATGAGAATCTAGAGAGAATCCTTTCTCTCCATGGATGAACATCAAAAAATTAACACACTTGATCATTCTTTTTCTGAGGTATATATACTCTAAACCACATGCATTGTTCCTGTTTCGGCCACCTTGGGTTCTCTCAGAGGGACCGGGGAAAACACAGTCTTGTGACTTTTATGCTAGTTTGCAATGCCATCCTGCAAGGATGTAAATATGGTAAATATTCCCAATCCAATTTCAAATTATCCCTGCCAAGTCAATTTGAAATAGCATTTTACTAAATCACACACAGTGATGCACACTGATAAGAACATCAGTGCTAGAATTCCCGTTAACCCAAGTAAATGTATATATCTCATGCTACGAAGCAGCTGTGAGACAAAAATAGTTGTCAATGAAAATTTTCCTAAAATATTATACAGACCAAGGCTCAAAAGCGATAACACCGTTTGCTCAGGTTTTCAATAAGTAATGATCCCACTCATCTATCATGGATATCATACTTACAATTCCGTTTGGACCTTTGTCCGAGAACCATGCCGAACAGGTGTTATTGCTTGCCATAGTTTTCAGTCTTTTCAATATTTGGAAACTAGTTTTCGAATTGAGAGTGAGCCAAAGGGTTCAATCATCAGTCCGGGTCGGTCAGCTGATTTCTCTCCTTCCAAGCCATTAATCAACCACAAACACTTCCACTATTCCTCAGGCCTCCGTCTCTGATTCGGAGCAGTCTGAAAAAAGAGGAACTTTGCAATATTCTGCTGAAGCAGTAACTTCTGTCAGATTTTTGCAGACAATGCAACTTAGAAGATTTGAGTATCATTACTAGTAATATAATTACTACAATGATAACGGTTAGACTAATCTAAATTAATTTAACCCAATACCACCAACCCACAATTGTTTCCCAAACAGAAACAGCTAATTCTTTAACGTTATCAAATACCCATAAAACAGATTTGGTTTGTATCTTCCAGTATACAGACCAAATATGACTATTCTGGACATTCCCTAATCCTGGACATTCCCTCCAGGAAATCATCAACGGGATCCAATAAATCACTTAATTCTGCTTCGTTCTTAACAAGTGAGGAAAAGGCACATTTTTTCATTACTTAATTTTGACTTATCATCATTAGTGGTGCCGCCGGAGTTAAAACACTTATGTCCTCATCTGCCCCCTCTAGTTCAATTAAGTCTTTAAATGTACAGAATAAATGTTCCTCCCTATGCATCCAAGTTCAGCTTGGATGAAATAATGGGCTTGGAGTTTTCACTTTCCAGGAGTCAAACATCTTGGAGTTACAGTACTCCTCCTGCCCTGCAGTCCACCAATATTGTACCTTGCTTTGATGTCTATATCCAAATTCCCCCAAGCCTAGATTCCATATGTTTGACCTCATTTTATTGCGGTCATCTCCATCCACTTCAGGTCTTAGGCTATGTCTGGAAAATGGCGCTGACGATCTAACGTCAAACTTAGGTGGTGACACTATGATTTTATAATCAGTTTGTTGCCCACCTCTCTGTTGTGATGGTTTCATCATTGGTAGATAATATTGATTACTCCAATAACCATGAGTTAAAAACTGTTGGTTGATCTGATTACTATCTCTACAATCCGACTTCCATGTCAGGCTTCTATTGGTTGTTTTATCCAGTGCCATTGCTACTGGAAACACATCCCATTCCCTATATTAGAAAGTCCAATTATTTTTATTACAACCATCTGTATGGTTGCTCCAAATTCCCTGATTTGTGTTTATAAAACGAGTCACTGGACTCCAGGCCATCGTATATAAAACAATAATGCAGATGGATATTGCTGATCAGAGATATTGTTTAGCACATTCTCCAGGATCCCAGAGACATTTGCCAAGTCTAAGGTGATGCCAGGCTGTGGTGCATAATTTAAAGTCAAACGGTGAAATCTATGTCTCCTTACCCCATTTTTCCACAAGGTGTCGTTAATGGACCAAGTAGATCTTTCTTTCTCTCGCTTGACCATTTCATTGCCTTCATCTTGGCTATCCATCCATTTGTGCCATAATTCAATTACTTTATTGCCATGCTTTTTAAACTCTGTTTCTTTCCACATTGTGTTGCTATCCAGGTTACACACCCAAGCGCTGGTTTTCTCATACTCAGCGTCACAATGTTTAGTAATATCATACCACAGACGGTCATTAGGATTCTTTCCTAAACATTTCTTTCTATTTCAAAATCGGCAATGGCTTGAATTTTCACATAATGCAGTTGGCATAGTCAATTTGGCACATGTTACCCAGTTAAATGCTTCATAAGCAGGTTTAGGCTTATTTTTAAAGATTCCTAGAATTAATACATACGGTTTTAGGCCCTTCGGCCAGTAACCTTTTTGCACTGGGTCTAAGTCATCTTCAATGACCCATTTATGTGTAATTACTTTCTATGCTTCGCCCACCGGAGCTGACCTTCCAGTCGGCTGAAAGGATTTTTATTGGTTATTGGTTCGACTTTATCAAACTCTTTTGGTCTTATCCAATGATTCTGGACTACCGAAACAAGCTCTTTTGTCAAACAATTCCAGTCATTTATCTTTGTAACTTTCAACAAAGGACCGTTCCACAGTTTGTACACATCTACGGTGTCCGATAAATTTGTTATATCACTAAGATTATAGACTAAGCCTTGTAGCTTTACATGTGTCAGGTTATGGCTTCTAAGTACAGTCCATCTTATCCTGGTTTTATTTTCGTGTTGTCTAACTCCAATAGAATTTAGAATGTCTGTAAATGGCAATCCCAATTCATCTTTTTCATGAGAACATGAGATAAAACACCCTGCAATAAAACTCACTAATTTTTTGAGAAAATCTCAAAAAAGAGCAATGCCTATCCCTCTCCCTGCTCCCTCCGCTTTCAACCTGACTCAATTCATCAAGAATGTCGATAACACATTGGATGTATCTTGTGAATCTATTGTTTTTCCCCTTTCATGTTTGGTATCATTTTAAAGATCTTAATGTGATTAGTAAAATGGTCTCAATTTCACAGCAATCCCTTTTCACACTTTTTGTACAAGTGAGTAGTAGACAACTGACTAAAAATGTAATAGATAACCCTGCACCCTCTGACTAAGAGCAAACTAGCTAATTTGTGTCCGTGAGATCCACGTAACTCGGTCAGCGTGTTACTTTATGCAACATCGGGTCCCTGACAGAAGAATAATTGTGTAATTCCCTTTAGTATCTTGAGGCTTTGGAGGGAGCTTTTGGAACTCCTGAATCAGGAGAAGACATATTTAGCTTTCATATCATATTATTGAGGCCGAGTCCTGGTGAAGCTCTTTCTGATTTGGTGCAAATCAGCTGCAAAAGAGAGAGGATAGAGCATTGGAAACTCCTGAAACTGATGATAATTCCTCAGGAAGTGAAAGGGAAAAATATGGGTACTATTTTCCAGACTGGTCTAGACAATGGACACATTTAACTCCTGATTTCCAGCACAAGACTGAAGTTAAAGTGGGTGACAGACAGTGAATCTCAACATTCTGGAGGAGAAGTGGTGGAGGAAACCTATGGAAATGAGGATTGCAGAGGGAATATGCACCCAATTGTAGACTCTTTTCAGAAATTGCAGGAGGAAAAAATTGCTCTGGAAATACATCAAACTTGGAGCATTGTCCTAAAAGGAAGCAGAAACCTGTTTCTAAGATAAGCTATGATGAACTAGGCCAACCTAGTGAGAGATCCGTTACAGTTGTGCACTGAGGAAATTGTCATATGAATAACTATTCCTATAAGATTGAACTTTGCCCTTCCAAAAAACAAAGTATTTACCCAAGTGTGCCAGGTGTACTAGAATGTGTGTACTCTGAGAATAGACTCATATTTAAAATCGGTATACTCATGGGGACATGAGAATTAAAAAAACACAAAAGCCACATGCTGGTGACCCCTGCTGGTCAGAACAATGTAAATTCAATTGCAAACATTGATTTTATTGAAAGTAAGAGCAAACGCAATTGACTAATCATCTAATAAGATTAAATATCAGGTATGTGTAATGTGTTGTTTTGTTGGATCCTTGAATTGCTCAGCTAAACAGACCAAAGAGAGACTATTATTCATTTTAATTATACTAATACATTTGTACACATTTTAATTAGACAAAACTGATCAGAGATCAGGTAAAAACCCATAGAGACTTGTTCAGTGGTTCGCCGCTGGGGGCGATCTCAGTAAATCTGCATAATTCATGGGTTCACAGATTGTCATTGTTCCTTTTCTGTCAACTGCATTAACAGTCTACTATCAGCCAGAGAGTTTGACTGAGAAAGCCAGAGAAGAGCCAAAGTGATGATGAATTGGTTTATTGAATAATCTTAGTTGTGCATGTTTCATCTGACCAGTACAGATTCAACAAGTGTTATTATACCAAAGCACAGGCAAAGGAAAAACAAAATATTGTTTCAACTTCATCCTGTGACTTTAAAACCCCTGAAATGGCTCTTACCACTCATTCGTGAAAAGCAATCCCAACAATCATAAGATTAGACAAAACCCTTACAGCTTTAAACAAAAAAAAGCTGCAATTTTAGTTCCCCCAGCGGTGTTCTCTCAGACGGCCACACTGTTGGGGATTCGGTCTGGAGACAGATACCAATACGGCACTTGCATATTCTCATTTCGGCTCTTGATGGTGTTGGTCACTTCAGCTAACTTCTTGCGGAAAGTCTTAATGGCTTCCATGACCGGTTGTTCAGTGAAGTACATATCTGGATAGTCGCCTAGAAACAGCTGGAGAAGATTTGCACACAATCAAAACAACGCATCAGTGAATTTGTAGGAGTTTATGCAAACTAGTTCTGAAGAATCAGTCAAACCTCGTTGTCCTGGAATTGACTGAGGGCCCAAACTGCTCCTAGATGCCAAGAGGAACGTCCGCGGTCCGGCAGACTCTCCATGATGTACTTCATATCCACCTGGCCCTTCTGAGCGGGAGGGGGCTTCCGCATGGTGGAAGGGGTGTTGGGGACCCAGGAGAACCAGTCGTACTGGGACACAGGACACAGATATCAGAAGAGTGTGAGATCACATTACATATTCATCCTGAAGAGTGTGTGTAAACGCACCTGTCCAAAGTTGACTGCAGCGTGTTGTGCTGAAGCTGTGAAAATCACAACGGTCAGGAACTCGACCAACTGCTCCCGAGTGTTCAGGGAATCCGGGAACTCTGTGAACATTGGCTACAGGTTTAGCACATGCATGCATTTAAGAGTGATGTAAACAATGCATATGCTAGCATACAAACAATGTAAACATGTTACATCCCAGGGCGTAATTGACCGTTAGCAAAGACCTACAAATGATCAATACACCATTTTTCAAGTTCAAGTCCACAGATGTCAATCTGCTAACTCATGTCTTGGTTTGTTTTTCCCCCTGATAAAAATGGCAATTCAACCTTATCAATCAAACAGTGTTGTGAATCTTGTACAACATTGCTTGGTTTTGTTAAGTTCACGGATACATTTGAAACTTTACAATCTGATTGTTATTTTGGAAGCAGTGGGAAGGGGGATGACATTGTGGTTAGTGTCCATGTTTTCTCCGGTCTTTGGTTAGAGAGGGAGTTAGGTATGAATTATCCCCCCCAATTATCTGTGATAGTTTAGAAAGTTCTTCCCTCAAAGTCAGAATTTTTGTGTTTGTTATTTTGGCAATAAGTCTATCTCCTGAAGTCTATTTGAAGCTTCCCTTTTTGTATTTTGAATATACCAAATTTAATTTGGAATGTTTTTGTAATGCTGGGACAGGAGACCTAAATGATCCTGTACTCACCACAATTCTTCAGACCAGAGAAGCAAACATCCTGAACAAATGCTTGAATCTCCTTGTCTTTCTGAACCGTCTCATCACTGTCATAGTAGATCTTCACCACATCAGAAACAAAACTGGAGGAGTTAAATGAATCAGTAAGTGTAAAAATACACCTTGGTGTCAAATGCTTTACTAATTTGTTCTTTGTTTTTCATTCTCACCATTAGAATTTAAACTAGGGATGTAACGGTTTTCGGTCAAATCTGACATTGCATCTATAATCTAGTTTGGTTAAAAAAAATAAAAAATAAAATAAAAAAAAAACACCCCACACATCATTTGCACACGTTAAGCCTTGCCAATTAAAACACTGAAGTGCAAGAAAACAATAGAGAACATGCGCGTTAAGTTGTGCGTGAATACTAAATTGAGTTTCATGTCTTGCGTTTGAATGGACAAGGTCACACAAAACTATCACAATGCCCATCTTAGCGAGTATCCTAGTAAACAGTCGTTTATGTTTTAAGTGAGCAGTCGAGAAAGACAGCGCATGTGTACAGTATCAGTATATTGATCCATGCATTATGTCTTAAAGTGACAGCAGCCTAATATGCATGCATGATTATTTGTTCTTATTTTATTACTGGATTTTTGCCTTCAATAATGTTTGAAATTGATATGGGTTACGCTAGTAGTTTCGCTGTGGTATCAACTGGAATAGAGAATTGTGAAGTTTCACTGGTATCTAAAAATTTCTCATAACCCTAAAACCGAACCGGGAGTAATTCAAACCGTCAGACCCCTAATTTGAACATCTGTAAATTATGCATTTTATCAGGTACCTTTTGACTGCCTCCCAGACCATCATGCCGTCGTCTCTGTAGTAGTAGTTGGGCAGATCTTCCACTCCTCGAGCTTTCATGGCCTCAGGGAAGAACAGGGACTTATAGGTTAAAGTCTTCATGGCCTTTTGAATCACTTCCACAATTGCAGTTCCACCAGTGACATTAGCCTTTGAAACACAAGGACACTAGTGAATCTTTGAGTCTCTGACTACATTTTGTAGACACTTCTTTAGACAAGTGCAGTGAAGTCTACAAAACGGAAGCCAGAGCCGACAGCTAGATGACTGAAGATCAAGTCAAAGACGGGTTAAGACTCTTCAGACCTCAAAGTCATGTGAAAGAACCAGGAATAAACATGAAAAGAAAAACTATGGTTCCAAGGAACTTTATTCAGGGTTAAAGATACCTTATCAAAGATCCCATCTTTAGAGATGAGTGTCTCTCGAGCCGCAGTGTTGATGGCAATGGTGTAACGGACATGAGGTATCAGCAACTGTGAGGAGAACATAAGGCTGCAATGATTGGCTTCAAGACGACGGCCTTCAATAAAGCAGAAAGCCATGAGTTTCAAAACCTACCTTGTACACTGGATGGACTGCGGCGAGCTGTCTGTACATGGCTATGGCAAAAACCTCAGATGTCAGATGTGTCCTGAGAAGGTGTGTGACCAGCTGGTGTACACTAAAGTCGGAGGATTTCACCCACATCTTGGCCAGCATCCAGTCGTAGCGATCATCGCTCGGGAGAAACACAGTGTTTGCCTCCCCAGTCTGACGACTGAGCTGTTTCAGATCAAGTAAACCAACAGAATATTTGGTAAAAACTCAGAGCGCTAACTTTATTTTGAAGTAATACTTCACTAAATGATTTCTACAGGCACCTGAATAGCGATCGGCATGATTTCATTCTGGCTGTTCTTGTACAGAAGGCAGAAGGGAGCAGACAAATACTGCTGGGTTTTCGGGTCGGTGGCATTGGCTGGCACTCCCTCCAGTATCGCATAGTCTGCGAGGTAGACGTTTCCCTCCTGTAATAGAGGCGTTTAGAGTTTGACCACTGCAACTGTCCGGTCTACACCACTGAGGACCAGGCATTATTTTCTGACCTTTAACTCCTCCTGTAGTGTGAGACCTCGATCCAGGGACTCTTTCACCATCTCCTGCGTGACTGCGAACTCATCTGGAAGATTCGTGCACTTACTGATCATCACAGGATTGCAGCCGTTTAAGAACTGATAGCCAAACATGAAGTCCTCTTTCCAGTTCTGCATCACATATTCTGTCAAAGGGAATAATGCCAGTGAGTTTAGGGGAATGCAAACAATGTTTTCCCCACAATAAGTTGGACAGCTAATTTTTGTATTATAAATAAAGAATTAACATAGGAAGAAACTGTTCAAACCTGACACAGTGTTCTTGATTGTCATAAATATTTCTTGAAAATCTTCAATATCTGTCCAAGACGACTGGAACAAGCTCTGCAGTTTGTTAAGACCGAGATTCTTGATCCTGAAAGAGATCAAACAGGGTCATTGGAAATCAATAATAGCATATTTGTTGAATGCAAACTGTGTAACCTACGCTTCAATGAAGTTTACTTTGAAGTCCACAGCTTTGTCAGCTTCAAACTGAACGTCCAGAGGGAGTTCACTGCTCGAGTTGGCATCTATGCTCATGGGGAAACCAGGCTGCCACTCCTTCCACCTTCAAGAAAAGTGAAATGACGGTGTAAGTGTGTTAAGCATTTTAAACTAAAACATCTGGGGGGGGAAATAAAGACAGCATTTACACCACCAAATGATAGAATATTGTCCAGGATTGTAACGGTGTCCTCAAACCTGAACAGTTGTTGTCTGGATTCCAGTTCCGTGCGTCTGTGATCATTTAGCAAACTGGTTTGATCCTCATGAGACAGTCGAGCTAAAGGAACACACATAAATTACAGTATTTGTGACATGCTTGATTCAGGACTGGATAGTGATCAGAGTCGGGATAGGACTCACCCTTGCCATCTCGAAGAACCACTGCCTTATCGTTCGCGATCCAGCGATAACAGGGGAAGTCGAAGCGATCTCCGGAGGGAGACGTCACACCGATGACTCGACAGTACCACTGATCACTGAGCAAGTTCTTCTTCTCAAGCTTCACCAGCACGATGTCTCCCAGCAACTCCTTCACATGGACGTCGATGGGCATCACCTTTAACGACAGCTTCTGTTAGACAACCAGAGCCTTTGCAATTCAGTGGCCCGTTTCAAGCACAACAGAGGCCCGTTTCCAGTAAAACAGGCCTCGACTGGACATCACAGGGTATGTGCAAACATTAAAGAGTTTAATTGGGGGGGGGGGGGGGGGGGGGGGGGGGGGGGGGACTAATAAAATACCACACAAAACACAGAATTTTCACTGCAGTCAGGATGCCCTAGTTAATCTCATTAGGAATGTTGTTATAGGCTACAATATCAGTGGTTTTATTTTTATAAAACATTGTGAAAGCTGGTTTCCACCTCTGAATAAAAAAATTAAATAAAAAAAGTTTGTGATCTTTTTTGCATCTTGCATTTCTGACTTCTCAGATTTGCAAGAAAAAAAGAAAAAAAAGAAAGTTATGAAGTCCAATTCAGGGGTTAAAAAAAAAAAAAAACTGCTTTTTCCTCAGAATTGCGAGTTAATATCATGCATTTCTGACTTTGTTTACTATATCACGCAATTATGAGAAAGAATTGCAAGATAAAAAGGCCACAATTATCTTTAATTGTTATACCTTGGCGGAAACAAACTTAATATTTTCAAACAGATGTTAAATTAGATTATCTATCAGAGTGCTTTATATTGCTGTGAATAAACTGGACAAGTGAATAAATATGTGGAAGCTTTGGTAAGGAAAAGTAGGGTTACAGAAATGCAGTTTGGAGAAACTTTAAACAGTCATAGGGACTGTGATTTCTCACTTTTTGTGAGGAAACAAAAGGATTTAATGATCTGGTAAGTGATAAACCTATCTTTTGTGTTATATTTAATAACGCGCGTCAAGAAACAACAAATCTTACCGTTCCTATAGCCAATAAGGATTTGTCCAGCAGAGTCCGGTCACTGCATCCCTCCGTGCCGACCAGCGTCAGGTGAACATGATCTAATGTCCCAGCAAACTTCTGTTTACCAGTGCTGATAGAGACTGTGTACGTCAACATTGTGCTCGGATGGGAAGACAAGTGCAACTGACTCTCACACCTGTGGCTTTTTAAAGTTAAATTCAGTTTCTGATTCGGGTGTGGTCTATCAATCTAACCTGTGATGATAGGCTACTTGTGGTCTTTATCAAGAGATGCAGGTGTTACGAGATTTTCTGTTTCAGTGGGTGGAGTTACATGAATATTCATGCGCGGAACTGAGAATCAAGCTCCTTATCACAGCAGGATTAATGGATTATATATATAAAAAAAGGGTACATTTACTGTAGTTATCAATGCATAAACTGTAATAAATAAATAAATAAAAAAAGTTGTTGATTTAACTTAAAAAAGTAAGTTATCTGGTTGCCTAAAACATTTTTTAGTTCATTAAAATTTTTATTTTGAATTAATACAATGAAGGAGATTGTTTTAAAAAATAGAAACTCAAAATAGTATGTTGGTATTCAGTAATGGTATTAACATGCCTAAGACTTTTGCACAGTACTGTACTTGTAGGTCCTTGTCCATTACAAGCTTGTGATGTGATATGTTATATGAGCTGCTGAAGTTTGGATAAGCTGAAGTCTATTAACTGATTTTTATGGACGACCAGTAAAAAGTGCATCAAGTCTACATGAGATAAGAGCTTGATTTGTTCTTTCTGGATTAAAAAAGGTTGCATTTTAGTTTCTTAGGTGAAAAATGAAGATTTTGCCACCTTGTTAATATGGAAGTTAAAACTTAAATCTGAGTCTAAAATAACACCAAGACTTCAATTTAACCAGATTCTGGAGCAACATTTCTCCTTTAGTTTTAGTGGTAACTAGAATGTCAGTCTTATCCTGGTTTAATTTTAGAAAGTTACTAAAACAATAAAGGACTGAGCCAGCGGGTTTCATGTTTCTCAGACACATGCTCTCCAAGTTTAACATACAAATCTCTCCCTTTAATATATGTTTAACCCAATTTAACACACATTTAAGACCTTTAGCTTTTCCAAACGATTGATTAAAATATCATGGTATTTGACTTTAGAGCTTTTTACATTTGTTTAGTCCCTTTTCCCCCAAATGTATAGGATCATCTTTTACCCACAGTGTGTTTTTGTTGAGCTGTACATCTGCATTAGTCAGCAAGACCGTGGATTACTGATTAACTTGATCAGTTTGTGGGTCAGAAGCTCGTCCGGCTGCAGAAGCTCAGATCCTGATGGAGAAACATGAGGACTGGAGGAGCAGGAGCGATGCGTGTCGGCCGATGTGCTCCGTTCCTCCACATCTGCAGACCAGCGAGTGTGTGTCGCCACGGTATGATCATCTTCTCTCTTTAATCAGCGTGTTTTACACAGTAATGCCAAATGCATGATCAGTATATTACTCATGAATGATGCATGTTATGCATCCAAATTCATTTTTAAATGTTCATATTTGCTATTATTGTGAAATGTCGTGGATTATGGAACAGAGCACAGAGTTTGTTGACCTTATGTGAGCAGAAGGACTTTGTCTTGTGTCTGTATTGGCAAACACTAAACATGATGGTGAACTGAACAGAAGAATCACTCAGAGTAAAGCTGAAGATTAAACACAAACACACACTGACACTCTCACAAATAAAGTTTATTTACTGGCATTGGTGGTTCATCTTCATCACTCGGCAGAGAGAACTGAGCTTCACTCCATCAGACTGAGTTTTGCTGAAAGACTCTTATTTCAGTAACACTAAACCTCAGCCTGAATGTTCTGGTGTAACGAGAAGAGACGGCTCGGGTTAAATAACGCGTGACGTACGTGCAGTGGACACGAGAGCAGGGGTTTGTCTAGTAAAACATTCTGGCTGAATCAACTCCAGAAATGGATATGAGTGCTATATAATGAGATCTTTCTAGAAGATGTTTAAAGCCTGAGGATCTCTGCGGGCTGAACTGTCTACGGTAACACGAGATGTTTGTCAGTTCTGTTGTGCTGGTGTTTATTTACTTCACCTGATGTTTGACCGAATGCATTTATGTGTTCACAGTCAGAATGCTGATAACGGAGACGAGGAGGACGGAAACAGAATGACGAGGCCTGACGCTCTGATCTCGCTGGACGCTGAAGCCGACGTCTCTGCCAGAAGAAGAAAACCAACCCTCGTCAGGTTAGAGATGCTCTTCTTCTCGTTCTCCAGCACAAATATCGAAACATTCTTACATCAAGAGACATTTACTGGAGAAGAAGCAGAATGACTGAAGATATTAAGTCTTATCTAATGAAAAATGCATCAAAATTAAGCGAATTTATGTTTAAAACAAGATCAAATGGGGTCGGAAAATATAATCTTGTTTTCACTTTGAATTAAGATGATTTTTCTGACTCCACTGTCAGATATTTGTTCGTTTTAAACACAAACTCACGTCATTTAAAAACAAAATCATCAAGCAAGACTTAGTGCCCTATCTCACTCCCAGCGCAACTGACTTCATACAGCGACGCATGTATCATTCCTATTCTGCACCCGACACACAGCGGACTTTTCCCTCCACAGACGCACGTCAGTAAATTAGGGAATGAACTTGCGCTCCCGGGGGCGATTCAGGGAAAAGAGGAGGCGTGTTCCGGCACAAACGTTCCCTGCTGCTATTTTGCAGTTTCAGAAAACAATTCCACCACTGACCAGGAGAAACCTCGTCTAAAGTCAGTGGTGTTGTGCATGTTATTTAGATGCTATTTTAAGGGCGCATGCTTGGCCATAATGTAGCGTGAGCACAACGCACACACACTTTGCTTCTCTCATCTACACAGAAGCAGTTGTTCTCATTTTTAGAAAACCATACATATTACAAGGAAAAATATTCCACACGAGGGAAATCATTGTTGTGTCCATGAAGATGTGAAAAAATAGGCATAAATCTAGCTTACACATTTACCCAAATTATTATACGCCTGTTTAACCGAAGCTAATCTGTGTGTGTTTCTCCATCCCCAATGTCACTTCTCTGTGTTTTACGGCCCTGACGAGAACGCCGGTCTCCTCGGCTGTGAACCGCTCCTGGCTAATCCGCCGTTATAATAGCAATCCGCCATGGAACAAGCACACCTGCTCTTAAAGGGAATGTGAGATGTCGCTCTGATTGGTTTATTTCACGTTACGCCCAAACCACACCTATGAGTAATGAAGCTACTTCAGACCAACACATTTTAGATTTGCGTCGGGCGCAAGAGATCCGAGATCCGCCCACAAAGTTACTTGCGTTTCAGATCGTTAAAATAGGGCCCATAATATCTTCAGTCATTTTGATTCTCCAGTAAATCTTGATTTAAGAATGTTTCGATATTTGTGCTGGGAAACAAGACAGAATTTAGTTTTCAGTGTAAATATGGTTTTAATCAGTCTAATGCGTTCACACAGCAGCTTCACTCCAGATGTGTCTGTGCTTCTCTTGATTCAGATCCAAAACACTTGATCCTGCACTTCTTCTGCAAGTCCAGAGTGACTCTGAATCCAAGTGTGAACGCAGAAAACCGCAGTCCTGTCATGTGCGTCTGCGCTCTCAGTGTTTCTCCACTGCTCATTCTGAGATTGCATTTTACTGTTTTTATTCATTTTGAGGAATACTGACTGTTTTCGTGCAAGTGAGACGAGTAAATGCATGTAGTCTAGAACTAAAATCAGCGTCATGTTTACACAGCAAACACAACGCACACACTCACACACACACACACACACACTCTCACACACACACACACACACACACACACACACACACACAAACACACACACCCCTCCTCACTTTATTTCCCTCAACAGAAGGACAGGAGAGCCGTCAGTCAATACATGTGAACTACTGTTACTTAATGTAACTTAGAAATTTTTAATATTTTGTTGTAAATTGAAAAAGTAATGCGTTACTTTACTAGTTACTTGAAAAAGTAATCTTATTACTTGTAATGAGTTACACCCAACACTCATACGTGTGCATTAATATATGCATATTATTACGATAAAATTTGTATGGCATATATACATATATTGTTTTTAATGGCATATATTTATATATATGTGACCCTGGACCACAAAACCAGTCACATGGGTCAATTTTCTGAAATTTAGATTTATACGTCACGAAAAAGCTGAATAAATAATCTTTCCATTGATGTATGGTTTGTTATGATAGGACAATATTTGAGAATCTGGAATCTGAGGGTGCAAAAATATCGAAACATTGAGAAAATCTCCTTTAAAGTTGTCCATTTATGTTCGCAATTGTGCTGCATATTGACTCACAAAAATACATGTTTTATATATTTACAGTAGGAAATTTACAAAATGGAACATGATCTTTACTTAATATTCTAATGATTTTTTGGCATTAAAGCTTTTTTGGCATTGGTACTAATATCCCCGTGCGACTCGAGACTGGTGACGTGATCCAGGGTCACATATAGATTCCATCATGGGATCATTTTATGGATTTAGTTTTGATTATTTAATTTTGTTTATATACATTTTTGTTTTTCATTTAATTTTATGAATTAAGCAGCTCATAAACATACTTCATCACAAGAATTTTTTTAACATATAACCTGTTAAACATGATTATATTATGCGACATTTCTCCTTATATGGAGGCTTTTTGGCAAGAACCCTAGAGTTCTGCATAGGACCCGACTGAACCGTTTGTGTTGTGTTTCAGTCTCTGCGCACTAATTCCCAGTACCACAAAGTTTTTAAAGACATAAGTGAAGAGGAACATCTGAGACAGAGTACGTATCCTCAGTTTGATGTTTGACAATGATTATTTCACTTTTGATGAACACACAGCGAAGCTTTGATTGGTTTATTCCAGGTTACACATGCGCCCTGCAGAAGGACATACTGTACCAGGGCAGACTGTTCGTGTCCGACAACTGGATCTGTTTCCATTCCAAAGTGTTCGGAAAAGACACTAAGGTAAAACCTGAACCAACACTATAGCGTTCAGAAGTTTGAGGTCAGTAATATTCTGAAAGAGTCTCTTCTGCTCATTAAAGCTGCATTTATTTGATCAAATTTATTCCTGTGATCAAAGCTGAATGTTCAGCATCATTACTCCAGTCTTCAGTGTCACATGATCCTTCACAAATCACTCTAATATGATGATTTGATGATCAAAAACTTTATGATTATTATAAATGTTCATATTTTTGTGATATATTTTATTTTTTTCAGGATTTTTTGATGAATAGAGAGTTAAAAAAAACAGCATTTATTTTAAATCGAATCTTTTGTAACATTATAAATGTCTTTACTGTCACTTTTGATCAATTTAATGTGTACTTGATGAATAAAAGTATTGATTTCTTTTAAAAAACTTTTACTGATCCCAAACTTTTGAACTTTAGTGTATTTTATATCTCAGCAAACACGGGATGTTCTCAGAAGGTGTCAAGATTCTCTCAAAGTTATGAACAAACGTTCTTCTAGTGACATTGATAGAAAGTTTGCTTAAAGGTCTTTAATAAACAAAAAAACATTTCAGCTGGATGTTCCTCTAACGGTTTTTAAATGTTACTTGTTTCAGAGAACATTCAAAAGTAACACTCCCATAATGTTCGAAGAATGATACAATGTAATGTTTCCTTAACGGTCACATAACCAAGAATGATTTTTTTTTTTTTACGTTAATAATAAAGTTTTTATAATTTAATGGGAACGTCAGCAAAATGTTCTTAAAGCATATTTTTTTTCATCATATTTTTTTTCCTTCAGATTGCAATTCCAGTGGCTTCAGTGACCGTCATCAAGAAAACGAAGACGGCCATCTTGGTGCCGAACGCACTGGTTATTTCTTCGGCACACGAGCGGGTAAAAGAGGTTTGGCTTTCATGTGAATCTGCTGGTGATTGTGGTGGTTTTACTACAGTAATCACTGTTATTGTGATTTTTCCAGCATGTGTTTGTTTCGTTTCTGTCTCGAGACACGACTTACAAAGTTTTGATGTCCGTGTGTCCTCAATTGGTTGTAAGTTCTTCAGTCACACATTTAATTGAGTTCAGCTGAATCGTATAGTCTCTGATGAATAAATGTGGCCCGTCTGCAGGAGAAGAGTCCTGGAATCAGTCAGAACATCCTGAGAGCAGATCCGGCATCTCTGCCCACGGTAAGACCTTTCGGGCCCTTCATTTATACAGCGCTTTAACAACACAGAGCGTTTCACAGCAGCTTTACAGTGATAACAGGAGATTACAGTAACAGAGATTGTTTAGGCTTTACAGCAGATCTAGAATAAAGTTATTGTCCAGATAAAGTTAGTTTTGATTGATTCACTTCCGTTGTAAAGATCATTAGTTATTAACTTAGCGGCCGCTAACACACACCGTTCTCACAGAAAACCCTTAATGTGTTCATTTACACGACAGTGTTTGGTGCTCGAGAACGCAAACTTTGAAACAAGATCCAAGGTGCAAGCGTTGAATAATAAAAAAAATATATATATATAATCTCCGCACAAACTTCAAAAATGCGAATCTGTGAAAAGCTGACGGCGTGCTCATGCGTATCACGTGTTTAGTCTATAGGTATGCGCATTTGAATATAAATGTGCGCAGGCAAGTAGTCTTTCTCTACAAATGATACCCTATCATACACCCGAAATCCCTAACTCTGCTCTGAGTACGTATGGTCCCACTGTAAAAAGTGTTAAAGGAACTCTAAATCAGAGTTAAAGTTAATGATGAGATAATTAAGTGATGATTGAGCATAAATGATGAACACCTGCTGTTAACAATCACTGAAGGAAAGAGAAACAACAAGAACAGGAAAAAAGAGAAACATGAGAACTACAACTGACTTCCAGATGAAATCAACTGAAGATAAAAGAAGACAGGCTCTATTACACACACACACACACACACACACACAAACTCTATCACACACACTGAGGGCTCTATCACACACTCGGTGCAATGCAGTGCGACACAAGTGTGTTTTGCTAGTTTCAGCCCGACGCAGTTTTCATTTTCTCGTTCTGCGCCGCGATGTTTAAATAGCAAATGCATTTGTGCCTATTTGTGCACCCATGAGCTGCTGGTCTGAGAACGAGTGTGTGTTCAGGATCATTGATGGTGTGTTGCAGTTTTGAGGAAATGAAATACACTGAAACATTGACCGACTGAAACCTGCTCTAAAGTCAATGGCGCAGTATTTTATTTGTTATTTAAAGAGCGTGTTAGTAATATGTGCCTATAGGGGGTGCACAATGCACTTACACTCTGCTTATTACACACACACTCTGCTTATTACACACACACACTCTGCTTATTACACACACACTCTGCTTATTACACACACACACACACACTCTGCTTATTACACACACACACACACACACTCTGCTTATTACACACACACACACAGCACACAAACATGCCAAATATTAAAAATAAAAGGATTACAATGTAAAAGATGATTATAGTGTACATAAAGATATGGTGAATCTGGCTTGTCCCGTAGATGGTCTGCTAGCGCTTTAACCTCACACACACACACACACACACACACACACAGCTTTAGCACGAGCAGATCCATTTCCTCGCTAGAGAAGCGTTCAGTTTTTCCACTTGCTAATTCCTCCATGTAAACAGCGAATCCGCCACGGCTCGAGCGCAACTGGCTTTTAAAGGGAATGTGAGACGAGACTCTGATTGGTTTATTGCACGTTACGCCCAAAACACACCCATTACTCATTAAGAGAATAGAGACGACACTTTTAGACCAGCGCCGGGAGCGCCGACCATTTGTCCAACTAGCAAAAGTGTATGCGAACGCCCTATGTGCACTTGCGCCGTGCGCTTTAGACCATGAGCTTAGATCGTTAAAATAGGGCCCTTCAGTTCATTCCGTCATCCATCCGTTTTCCTCCGGGATATTCAGGTGCTGCTTGATGTCTGTGCGCAGGATTTCCCTGTGGATCTGTCAGATGTTGACGCTCCGGTCGGACCGACGGCTCAGCTTGTGGACGACAGCAGCAGCTCCGACTGTCCCGAGTCACCGGCATTCGTGAAAACACAGAGTGAGTATTTCAGTGACGCTCAACGGCCTCATTTATAACCACTTTTAATCTTCATTATCCTAATCATAAATGTTCACAATAATCGTTTAAATACATAAAAGAATGATTTCAACAATGTTTTACCACTGATATACACATTTAGATTAAATAGGCCATTCTCATTAATAGAGTTAAGCAGTTAAATTACATGAAACAAAATATTTTATATTCTAATAAATAGAATTTTTTGTAGTGGATGCGCTGCTTTTGAACACTTTTCCTGAGGAATGCTGTGTGTTAATGTTTGCTTAGCTCATGATAACAGCAGAACTCGTGACCTGAGGAAATATGTTCACGCAAATAATGATCAATAATGCACAATCTGTTTACATTAAAAATATAAAGCAATTAAAAATACTATTTGGGCCAGTGGAAAAGATTGAGAAAAACTTTCTCTGAAATGTATTTTATACTATTTATTTATTCAAAAACAAGGCAAGGATCGGCTACTAAATGATTTTTTTGCAATGTAATGTGACGCACATCCGTATCTCATATTCTCCTAACTTAGAATCACGTGGATGAATATGCATATGCAAATGATATGCAGATGAGGATATGCATAGTAAAACGAGGCGTTGTAAGCTGATATATGGTTATTTCGGGGAGGAGACGCATGTGAACACAATCTTCCTCTGACTGGGATTATAAAGGGAATTTTGCGCAGATTCTGGCGTACGCACGCTTTTATAAGTCTGAATATTTTTTGCCATACGCCATTTTTGGCTTTCGGCCACACGTACACTTTTAGTAAGGATCCTACGCACAGTTTTATAAATGAGAGCCCTGATGTCTGCTGTTATTGTCTCTTTTTTCACATCGCTTGTGAAAGAGAAGTACATTTTAGTAAAGAAATACTATACTTATGCCGAACTAAATGTAATGTTTTCAGACACTTAATTGCATATTATATACAGTTAAATGAAAATGTATTTAAATGTATATTCAGTGCAGTCAGTAGGACATAAGTTCATCTTTATGTCATTTCATAATTACTTCTATTGTCTTTGAAATGTACTGCAAAAAAAAAAGACTTTCTTCCTTTAGTATGTTAGTCAACACATCAAAATAAGTGCACTTCTTTAAAGCATGTCAAAAGATTATAAAACATAATGAATTGAAATGTACTTTACAGTAAAACTTTATAAACTTTTTAAAAACAGCACTTTTTTGGTTTAGAAACACACTCTTTAAGTGGCCTTTTGCAGTATTTACAGTATGGCAGTTTTAAAAAATGTACTTTTAAGATTTAAAGAACACTAAGTGCACATTCAATATAATTAAGTGCACTTAGTTGTACACTTAAAAAATACTTTTTTACAACTTTTTTTACAAGAGTCTCTGTGTGATTCTCTCACAGAATTTCCGAAACTATCCCAAGCTTTTATTGAAGGGACTAAACGAGACGGTGAACTGGATTCTCATCCGCAACAAGAAATTGAACCTAAAACGAACTTACCATACACTGGTAAAACACACACACACACACACACACACACACACACACACAGGTCTTGAGTCTCTCAGTGATTTCTGTCGTGTGTTTCATGATCTTCAGGGCCGGTAGAGCTGGAGTTGATGAAGACTCTGAGGCCGGTGTCTCTCTCTCTGAACACTCTGGTGTTGATCTATCTCTCTCTGTGAGTCTGATGTCTCTGATCATCTCAGTGTGTATTCATCAGTCTAGCCTCTGAGCTTCATCTGCTCTTCATCTCTCAGGGTTTGTGTCCTGCTGTTGTCCTCCTGTTACATGGCCTTTAAGATCGTGTCTCTTGAGGAACGTCTGACATCTCTTGTGTCCATGGAGTTTCCCCATAAAAGGTAAAGATGAAAATGATTTAATGGCTTTCATTCATCATAGCAGTTTTTTTAAATTGCTCACACACCAAACGTTCATTCACTCATAATCTTCAGACCAAGTCTGCAGAACTGCCAGCACATTATATGCTTTACACTAAAGTTGCATTTGTAAAACTAATTTTTGCAAACCTCCCCCAGTTCTTTACAGTAGACACTGTATTCAAGACTAACAGCTCTTGTGTTGCATGTAGGAAATAAATGCCACACTCATTTTCCTCATGTTTTGTGGCTTTATGTGTAGAGTTTAGAGAATAGGAGCCATTGTTTGAAAAATTGTGCGTGAGCTATTTAAAAAAAAACGGATATTAAATTGAGATATTGAGATATACACTGCTCAAAAAAATTAAAGGAACACTTTGAAAACACATCAGATCTCAATGGGGAAAAATATCATGCTGGATATCTATACTAATATGGACTGGGTAATGTGTTATGAACGAAAGGATGCCACATCGTTTGATGGAAATGAAAATAATCAACCTACAGAGGATTGAATTCAAAGACACCCCGGAAATCTAAGTGAAAAAATGATGCAGCAGGCTTGTCAATTTTGCTGAAATTTCATTGCAGCAACTCAAAATGGTTCTCAGTAGTTTGTATGGCCCCCACGTGCTTGTATGCATGCCTGACAACGTCGGGACATGCTCCTACTGAGACGACGGATGGTGTATTTCCTCCCAGATCTGGACCAGCGCATCACTGAGCTCCTGGACAGTCTGAGGTGCAACCAGGTGATGTCAGATGGACCGAAACACAATGTCCCAGAGGTGTTCTATTGGATGTAGGTCAGGTGAGCGTGGTGGCCCTTCAATGGTATCATTCCTTCATCTTCGAGGAACTGCCTGCATGCTCTCGCCACATGAGGCCGGGCATTGTTGTGCACCAGGAGGAACCCAGGACCCACTGCACCAGCATAGGGTCTGACAATGGATCCAAGGATTTCATCCCGATACCTAATGGCAGTCAGGGTGCCATTGTCTAGCCTGCAGAGGTCTATGCATCCCTCCATGGATATGCCTCCCTAGACCATCACTGACCCACCACCAAACCGGTCATGCTGAACGATGTTACAGACAGCATAACATTCTCCACGGCTTCTCCAGACCCTTTCCTGTCTGTCACGTGCTCAGGGTGAACCTGCTCTCATTTGTGAAAACCACAGGGCACCAGTGGCGGACCTGCCAATTCTGGTGTTCAATGGGAAATGCCAATCGAGCTCCCTGGTGCTGGGCAGTGAGCACAGGGCCCACTAGAGGACGTCGGGCCCTCAGGCCACCCTCATGAAGTCTGTTTCTGATTGTTTGGTCAGAGACATTCACACCAGTGGCCTGCTGGAGGTCATTTTGTAGGGTTCTGGCAGTGCTCATCATGTTCCTCCTCGCACAAAGGAGCAGATGCCGGTCCTGCTGATGGGTTAAGGACCTTCTACGGCCCTGTCCAGCTCTCCTAGAGTAGCTGTCTGTCTTCCTGGAATCTCCTCCATGCTCTTGAGACTGTGCTGGGAGACACAGCAAACCTTCTGGCAATGGCACGTATTGATGAGCCATCCTGAAGGAGCTGGACTGCCTGCGCAACCTCTGTAGGGTCCAGGTATCGCCTCATGCTACCAGTAGTGACACTGACACTAGACAAATGCAAAACTGGTGAAAAACAGTCTGAAAAGATGAGTAGGGAAAAAATGTCAGTGGCCTCCACCTGTAAAACCATTCCTGTTTTGGGGGTTGTCTCACTGTTGCCCATCTAGTGCACCTGCTGTTAATGTCATTAACACTAAAGCAGCTGAAACTGATTACCAACCCCCTCTGTTACTTAACTGACCAGATCAATATCCCAGGAGTTTAACTGACTTGATGCTATTCTCTGATTAAAAAGTGTTCCCTTTATTTTTTTGAGCAGTGTATCTCATATATTGAGAAATTGAGATATATTACATTCAGAGAACATTCAAAAGTAACGTTCCCATAATGTTTAAAGAATGATACAATGGAATCTTCGCATAACCAAGAGAACGTTTTTTTAAACGTTTAAAAGTAAACGTTTGAACATTCAAAAGTAACGTTTTCATAACTTAATGGGAACAATAGTGAAATGTTTTAGAACATATTTTTGTTAGCTTACAGCCATTTCATTATTAGCTCAATGTTAAGTGCATTATTAGATCTGGACTAGAAATGCTCAGATTGTCATATGGCTAAACGCTGTACGTGTGGTTATGATTCCAGAGATGAATATCTGTCCTCTGAGATCTACTCTGTGCTTTCTGCAACTCTTCTGAAGCTGGAAAAGGTTTGTCTCATGAACGTCTCAGATCTTAACCTGAGCCGAGGTGTTTCTTCAGGGTTTAAACAGGTTTTGTTGTGAAGATAATATCACAAAACACTTTTAGATGATCCCAGCTGACAACAACATGTTCTAAGAACATTTGGCTAAAGTCCAGTTGTTCAAAAAAAAAAAACCTTAAGAAAACATTCCATTTTATCATTTCGCAAACATAACTTTGAACATTAACGTTCCTGGAAGAACATTTGTTGTTCATAATCTTAACAGAACATCCCCTGTTCGCTGGGCTCATTCCCATAGTGATTATGATCATGAGTGATTATGAGCTCTTATGAACAACACAATTATGATCTTCTCCAGATTCACAGAAACCTGCAGAGACTGATGGAGAGCGTGTCTGATGTCTGACGGAAGATCAAGGCCAGTCACTGTCAGGATTTCAATGTGTTTCTTACTGTGAAAGAAAAATCATCTTCATAACTGTTTTATGCAAACATTAGAATAACTGATCTCAGTAATGAAGTTAAACATGAAATAAACATCAGCTGAGACTGTGTTTTCTCACAGGAATCTCACACATTCGACTGAAGTATATATAGATATATATATAAAAAAGAGTATGAGATAAAATTATATGAATATTTGATACTTTGTATGAATAGACTGTACAGTAACCCAGCCGACAAATACATGTCTAAGAATGTTTTGATAACGTTTACAGGAAAATGTTATTTCTGAACGTTCAAACTTTCAGTTTTTAAACGTTTTTTAAAAAATATCTTGGCTATGTGAACGTTTTAGGAACATAAACGTTCCATTGTATCATTCTTCAAACATTATGGGAACGTTACTTTGGAATGTTCTCTGAACGTTCTGAAACAATTAGTAACATTTAAACAACGTTAGACGAATGTCCAACTGAAATGTTTCAGAAAACGTTCCATGAATGACATTTTGCAAACATTATTAAACATTCTATTAACGTTACTGGTAGAATGCTTGTTAATAACCTTGCCAGAACGTTCCCTGTTAGCTGGGAATTCGCTTGCTGAATCTCATTACATCTTTAAGTAAGAGATGAATGAAAACTGTATTATTCTAATTTGAAGTGAATAAAGTTTGTCTATGATTGTTATGTTTTGATGTGATGTCACACGTCACACTGATCAGGTGTAATAACTGCTCAGGAATGTTTTTGTCGTGATGATTGTGATTTAGATGATGCACGACTCGACAGCGTTTGAACAACCTGAAGACTTTCACAGAGAAACAAATCCCTGTTGCTTTTATTTGTCTAGATGATTCATGTGAAACTAATATGAGCAGAACCAGCGTCTGCATTACTGTTATGATCTCGTGTTCCCCTGGACTTGTGTGGACTTTTATGTTATTTCCTGTTTTGCGTCATGTTTTCCTTTGTAGTTTTAATTGTTGATTAGATCCTGATTGTTCCCAGGTGTGTCTTGTTTGCCATCGATCACCCTTGAGAATAAAACCCCAGTACTTCTCATGTTCTGTGTCTGCTGTTGTCCTTTGTTGAGGTTCTCAGTTCTTCTCCCTGGATTTCGCATGTTTATTTGGGTTTACTTTGTTTGTTATTATAGTAAAGTCCCCCTGTGGTGTAAATCCAGCTTTTAATGTTGTTTATGTGTGTATGTGGTGTTCTTAATCTGCTTTAAGACAAAGCATGTGTAAGTTCATAAGTCGACACCATTGCTGAGTATTTCCTCCTTAAAACTGCAGTGAACCAAAGACAGTCTCAAACACACGCTTTGAAATCGCTGGTGTTTCTGACGTCACAAACTACCTTGTAACCAATCAGATCAACGTGTGATCGTCAACCAGTGGATCTCTGAGCTGAGTGAGTGAGTGGAGGCGGGGCTCATTTGCATATTCATAGAACCGCGCATACTAAATGAGGCAAGGGTGTCCAGTTACATTCAAGATATTTTAAGGCATGAAGGAATTTCTTTCAAGGAAAAAACTTTTAAATATGTCATTTTAGTGATCAAAGATGAGGACTT
The DNA here is from genome assembly GCA_021464565.1 of Rutilus rutilus. NCBI lineage: Eukaryota > Metazoa > Chordata > Actinopteri > Cypriniformes > Leuciscidae > Rutilus > Rutilus rutilus. The sequence continues at coordinate 691,784 of JAJAQA010000019.1, read as the reverse complement.
TGGCGAATCCTGGTTTTCTTATCCTCATGAAACAATGTTGTTCTGAGGGTGGTGGTTTGCGAAGGATCTCTTTCAGTTCGGCATTGTAAAGAGTGAGACAGTGAAAGAGTGTGTTGTGTTCTATGCTAATGCAACTGAATGTCATCTCTCCTCTCCACAGAAAACTATTGTTTCTCTCCGAGCTGGAATGAGGACGAGTGACGAGCTCGGGGGAGTTTGAGGCGTTCAGCTCCCAAACATCCTGAAAATACGTGACATTGAGTTCACTTCTTTATTTGCCCAGGATGAACATCTTAGATTTAAATGTATATGAGAATTCTCATATATCTGTATATCTCATATTATGCACATTTAAATCTGGTTAATGTTTTCTGTTTAATCACTCTTTGCATAAAAAAAAAAAAAAAAACTATTTTCAGAACAAATATTCCCTCCCATCTAACAGGGACCGTTCTCACAGCTTTGAATAACGCTCTGGCAACATTCTCTAAAAAAAAGTTCTTCCAGTAACGTTAATAGAACGTTCATTCAATGTTATCTGGTCTTTAATAGGCTAAAACGTTTGCACAAAAACATCATTCATGGAACGTTTTTCTAAAACAATTTAGTTGGACGTTCGTTAAACGTTTTTTAAATGTTACTACTTGTTTCAGAACGTTCAAAGAACATTTGAAAGAAATTCTCATAATACTTGCAAATATTAAAATAAGTTCTGATAACTTTCTATGATAATCATCTCTAACGTTCGCATGACCAAGAAAAAAGTTTAGTTTGAAAAAAATATAAATTCTCTATATATATATAAAAAATTTTTTTACATGTTATAAAATTTTATATTTTATAAAAAATATAAAAAATTACGTTTTAATATAAAAATAACTTTTTCATAACTTTTTATATCATTTTTGTTCGCTGGAAGCTCATAAAACATGTTTAATTACAGAATAAATGTACTGTGTTTTTAAGGTTTTAGATATAAACATTTTTAATACTGCTTGTCATATGCAAAAAAAACATAATTACAAGTAAAACAATTAATTATACGCATCAGAACGAAAATGCGCTTGTATGAAACTAAACGCCTCTGTGTTTCTGCTCGAGACGCACGAAAAAACCTCAATGAAAACATCACAGAAATATCATATTTTATTGGAGCCTCGTCCTCAATACTTCGGATTTGCACTGAATATAGGCCTATAGCTAATAAATGCGCCTTTTTAACATTTGAGCCCCTGCCCCTGAGGAACTCTCTGCACGTCCCTGTCCTCAATACTTCGGATCTGCACTGTTTCTGTTTTGCATGAACAAAAGCCAAGTGTAACTCAAAGAGCGAACAGCTGAAACTCACTCTCCTGTCAATCACGGTCACGAGTGTCGTCACGTCTGTCGGATTATAACCGGGTCCGTTACCTGGCGCGCGCCTCGTGATTCTCCATCTCCATCATCATCATCATCATGTCGGATCAGCCCTCATCTCCTCCAGCCGGGCAGAAGCCCTCGCTCCGGGCCCCGGGATCCGCTCAGAGCCGCTTCCAGGTGGACCCGGTGGACCCGGCGGACCCGGTGGCGGAGGGATCGGAGTCCAAGGGCCGGTTCCGGGTGGTGAACTTCCTCAGCCCGTCTGACGCCGCTCCTGAAGCCGGTGTGAACGGGGACACGGTGAGGAGCGAGGCGAGCCTGCACTCATCCACCGGAGGACTCAGTCATTTCTCAGACACACACTCCAGCACTTATTACCTGCGGACCTTCGGACACAACACCATCGACGCGGTGCCGAACATCGACTTCTACCGGCAGACCGAAGCTCCTCTCGGGGAGAAACTCCTGCGCCCGTCGCTGTCGGAACTACACGATGAGCTCGACAAGGTGTGTGTGATCTCCTCAGCTCGACACACACACTTACATTAATGCACGACTGATTTACTCTATACAGTGTGGCTTTTATTTATATTTCTCACTGTAAAAAGTGTTCATTTCACTTACTTAAAAAATTTAGTAAACCCGTTGCCTTAACATTTTTAAGTAAATAAACGTAATGCTTAATTGAAAGAAATAAGTTATGTGAACTTGATAATTCCAAATGACTTAATTTGTATTAATAATTAATATAGGCCTACTGTATATATATATATATATATATATATATATATATATATATATATATATATATATATATATTTTATTATTATTATTAAGCCTGAAGTTTATTTAGGCTACTTGATCATTTTAAGGCAACGGGTTTCCTAAAAAAACTAAATAAGTTAAGTCAACTGATCACTCTTTACAGGAGGCTGGGGCATGTTGTCACACCACAGTGAATATTATCAGAGTGGGTTTATTAAAAAAAATGTTTAAAAAATCAGTTTCTGTCTATAACATAAAACAGAAAAAAATTACTTACTATTTATTGACACAGTATTACCTTTATTTGAAATAGGAAATATATCCAAAATTAAGAGTCATCACTATAGTTACTTGAAATAAATGAAAATATATAAAACACATTAACATGTTTTATTTCCTTTTGTACTTCATACACTAAAATTAATACAACTAAAATAAAATTATTAAAAACTAAACATATTTTTATTAGTTAGCTTTTGTTTAAAAAGAAAGACAGAAACACACATTTACTAAAACTTTAACTAAAGTAAAATGAAAACAGGAAATACAAAACATACAAAAATACAACATACACTATAACATTTCTCAATAATTGGATAATTATAAAATACAACACAGTTCATGAAACAGCAAACGTGTAAAAGTTAACTTACAAAAATATCTTGCCTGCAGAATTCTGATTCAAAATGAGTGTTTGGATCTGTCATATAAAAGTAGAAAACTTTAATAACTCAAAACATGATTCATGCACTTTATTGTTTTTAAAGACATGCAACAAAACCGTGGTATTAAAAACTCTGATCAGATTATATTCAGATGTGTTATAATGAGTTGGGCTGATTCATGTTTCTTCTGACTCATGTGACATCAGATGACACACACACACACACACACACACACACACACACACACACACACACACACACACACACACACACACACACACACACACACACATGCAAACACACACTCTCACACACACACTTACTCTCTCACACACACTCAGTCACTCACACACACTAACACACACACTTACTCTCTCACACACACTCTCACACACTCTCTTGTCTCACACACTCTCTCTATCTCACACTCTCTCTCTCTCACACACACACTCACACACACACACACACACAAACACACACACACACACACACATGCAAACACACACTCTCACACACACACTTACTCTCTCACACACACTCAGTCACTCACACACACACACTAACACACACACTTACTCTCTCACACACACTCTCACACACTCTCGTCTCACACACTCTCTCTATCTCACACTCTCTCTCTCACACACACACACACACACACACACACACACACACACACACACACACACACACTGTTGTGCTGCTCAGACAATAGTCTCTGTCACACACCCACTCCCTGCTCCACGATCTCCCGCTGCTGCTCCGCTTGCGTCACGATGTCAGTGTGTGACTCTGTCAAAGACCCAGTGTCCCGAACATCACTGAACACACACTGAACACACAGAACACACACTGAACACACAGGTTACACCAGTCTCTGAGGGGATGTTTGTCAATCAGGAAAACAAACTCACAAAACCCAGAGTTCTCTGACTCAAAGCGAGATCCTGCCGGCGTAACGTTGTGTTTTCACACACTGCTCAGTTCTGCTCTGTAACTCGTCCTCAGATCAACTCAGAAAACATCAAACACACACTTTAATTCTTTATTTCATTGCACTTTTAATGTGTCTGTAGATTTCAGTCTGTAAAGGCGGTGAAATCTCTTCAGTTTTACACACACCAAACTTCTCAGTTTTGTTCATATCCATACGCAGGGTTTGTTCATTTATCATTCGCCTGATTTATGCAACATTTTACTCCTAAAAACATGATGAAAATGAGATTTGTCTCATTTATTTTCTGATTTATGGAGTGATAAAAAGAGAAATCTGAAAACAATCTTTATTATGAAGACAAAATCAAACAAGAATTTTGAACCTGCTTTATTCAATGTTCAGATTTCTGTTCTGGAAATGTATGCAAATGACTGCATATTTAATTAGATAATCCCTCATTTGCATATTTAAACATAACATTTCAGAAAACTTGTAATACAGTTGTGTTGATGTACAGTGATTAAGTGTGGAATTATAGTGATATCTATAAGGTAAAGTTTTCACCTGTAGTCTCTCGTAACATTGAATGTAATAAACTCATGATATATTCTTCAGTAATACTTTATATTACAGTGTCCTTGTTACATGTACTTACCATAGTAATAACAGTAAATTATGCATAATTACATGCAACTAACCCTCAACCAAACCCTAACCCTATAGTAAGTACATGTAGTTGATTAATATTACTCAGTACTTTAATATATAATTACACTGTAATGACGACACCTTACAGTAAAGTGTAACCGGCTCTCCTCTACTCCTGCACTTCTCGTCCAGGTTTCTCTGTATTATCGTTGATGTGTTATGCACTGCTTATATTGTGCCTCCATGATAATAAATAAATGTGTGTTTTATATATAGTGCTGATCTGTGTGTGTGTGTGTGTGTGTGTGTGTGTGTGTTTGCAGGAGCCGTTTGAGGAGGGCTTTCCCAGCGGAGAAGAGCTGACGGCCGCCGAGATCCTCACGCTCAAAGAAGCGTCCGACTCCAAAGGAGGAACAGTGAAGTTCGGCTGGATCAAAGGAGTCCTGGTCAGTGTGACACGCACACACACACACACGCACACACACACACACACACACACGCATTTCACAGGCGTAACGATCAGCCGTTCACACTGATGGACGTTCATGATGACTCAAGTCTCCTTCATTTATACAGCGCTTTAACAATATAGACCAACAGCAGCTTTACAGTGATAACAGGAGATTACAGTAACAGAGATTGTTTAGGCTTTACAGCAGATCTAGAATAAAGTTACAGTAAAAGTAACACACTCTCTGGAGCTCGAGAACACACACACTCTGGAGCTCGAGAACACACACTCTGGAGCTCGAGAACACACACACTCTGGAGCTCGAGAACACACTCTCTGGAGCTCGAGAACACACTCTCTGGAGCTCGAGAACACACTCTCTGGAGCTCGAGAACACACACTCTCTGGAGCTCGAGAACACACTCTCTGGAGCTCGAGAACACACACTCTGGAGCTCGAGAACACACACGCTCTGGAGCTCGAGAACACACTCTCTGGAGCTCGAGAACACACGCTCTGGAGCTCGAGAACACACACTCTCTGGAGCTCGAGAACACTCGCTCTGGAGCTCGAGAACACACACTCTGGAGCTCGAGAACACACTCTCTGGAGCTCGAGAACACTCGCTCTGGAGCTCGAGAACACACACTCTCTGGAGCTCGAGAACACACTCTCTGGAGCTCGAGAACACACTCTCTGGAGCTCGAGAACACACTCTCTGGAGCTCGAGAACACACACTCTCTGGAGCTCGAGAACACACACTCTCTGGAGCTCGAGAACACACACTCTGGAGCTCGAGAACACACTCTCTGGAGCTCGAGAACACTCTCTGGAGCTCGAGAACACACTCTCTGAGCTCGAGAACACACTCTCTGGAGCTCGAGAACACACTCTCTGAGCTCGAGAACACACTCTCTGGAGCTCGAGAACACTCTCTGGAGCTCGAGAACACACTCTCTGAGCTCGAGAACACACTCTCTGGAGCTCGAGAACACACTCTCTGGAGCTCGAGAACACACTCTCTGGAGCTCGAGAACACTCTCTGGAGCTCGAGAACACACTCTCTGAGCTCGAGAACACTCTCTGGAGCTCGAGAACACACACTCTGGAGCTCGAGAACACACTCTCTGGAGCTCGAGAACACTCTCTGGAGCTCGAGAACACACTCTCTGAGCTCGAGAACACACTCTCTGGAGCTCGAGAACACACTCTCTGAGCTCGAGAACACACTCTCTGGAGCTCGAGAACACTCTCTGGAGCTCGAGAACACACTCTCTGAGCTCGAGAACACACTCTCTGAGCTCGAGAACACACACTCTGGAGCTCGAGAACACACTCTCTGGAGCTCGAGAACACTCTCTGGAGCTCGAGAACACACTCTCTGAGCTCGAGAACACACTCTCTGGAGCTCGAGAACACACTCTCTGGAGCTCGAGAACACTCGCTCTGGAGCTCGAGAACACACTCTCTGGAGCTCGAGAACACTCGCTCTGGAGCTCGAGAACACTCGCTCTGGAGCTCGAGAACACACTCTCTGGAGCTCGAGAACACACTCTCTGGAGCTCGAGAACACTCGCTCTGGAGCTCGAGAACACACTCTCTGGAGCTCGAGAACACACTCTCTGGAGCTCGAGAACACACACTCTCTGGAGCTCGAGAACACTCGCTCTGGGGCTCGAGAACACACTCTCTGGAGCTCGAGAACACACTCTCTGGAGCTCGAGAACACTCGCTCTGGAGCTCGAGAACACTCGCTCTGGAGCTCGAGAACACACTCTCTGGAGCTCGAGAACACTCGCTCTGGAGCTCGAGAACACACTCTCTGGAGCTCGAGAACACTCGCTCTGGAGCTCGAGAACACACTCTCTGGAGCTCGAGAACACACTCTCTGGAGCTCGAGAACACACACTCTCTGGAGCTCGAGAACACTCGCTCTGGAGCTCGAGAACACACTCTCTGGAGCTCGAGAACACTCGCTCTGGAGCTCGAGAACACACTCTCTGGAGCTCGAGAACACACTCTCTGGAGCTCGAGAACACTCGCTCTGGAGCTCGAGAACACTCGCTCTGGAGCTCGAGAACACACTCTCTGGAGCTCGAGAACACTCGCTCTGGAGCTCGAGAACACACTCTCTGGAGCTCGAGAACACACTCTCTGGAGCTCGAGAACACACACTCTCTGGAGCTCGAGAACACACTCTCTGGAGCTCGAGAACACACACTCTCTGGAGCTCGAGAACACTCTCTGGAGCTCGAGAACACACTCTCTGGAGCTCGAGAACACATTCTCTGGAGCTCGAGAACACTCGCTCTGGAGCTCGAGAACACTCGCTCTGGAGCTCGAGAACACACTCTCTGGAGCTCGAGAACACACTCTCTGGAGCTCGAGAACACATTCTCTGGGGCTCGAGAACACTCGCTCTGGAGCTCGAGAACACACTCTCTGGAGCTCGAGAACACACTCTCTGGAGCTCGAGAACACTCGCTCTGGAGCTCGAGAACACACTCTCTGGAGCTCGAGAACACACTCTCTGGAGCTCGAGAACACACACTCTCTGGAGCTCGAGAACACTCGCTCTGGGGCTCGAGAACACACACTCTGAAACAGGATCCAAGGTGCAATTTAGAAAAACTTTATAATCTCCGTGTAAACTTCAAAAACGTGAACCTGTGAAACTCTGACGGCGCACACACGTATCACGTGTTCAGTCTATAGATATGAGTGTTTGATTATGCATGTGCGCAGGTGTGTGTCTTACTCTACACATATTCATGTCTGACTCCATTCATGTACGTATGTTTCCATCCACCTATTTTTATGCTAATTTTGGGATATCACATTTAAAAAACGTTAATATAAGCATCAATTCTAAAAATGCATATTAATTCCATGTCTGTCCTGCATTACACAGACTTTATTTCTTTATTTGATGATTGTGTGCAGATACGATGCATGCTGAACATCTGGGGTGTGATGCTGTTCATCCGGATGTCCTGGATCGTGGGTCAGGCCGGCATCGGTACGCAGACTCAAGTGTGTGTGTGTGTGTGTGTGTGTGTGTGTGTGAGAGAGAGAGAGAGTGCGTGTGTTTGTGTGTGTGTGTGTGTGTGTGTGAGAGAGAGAGAGAGAGTGTGTGTGTTTGTGTGTGTGTGTGTGTGTGTGTGTGTGTGTGTGTGTGTGTGTGTGAGAGTGTGTGTGTGCGTGTGTGAGAGAGAGAGTGTGTGTGTGTGTGTGTGTGTGTGAGAGAGAGAGAGAGTGTTTGTGTGTGTGTGTGTGTGAGAGAGAGAGTGTGTGTGTGTGTGTGAGAGAGAGAGAGAGAGAGAGTGTGTGTGTGTGTGTGTGTGTGTGTGTGTGTGTGTGTGAGAGAGAGAGAGAGAGAGAGTGTGTGTGTGTGTGTGTGTGTGTGTGTGTGTGTGTGTGTGTGTGTGTGTGTGTGTGTGTGTGAGAGAGAGTGTGTGTGTGTGTGTGTATGAGAGTGAGTCAAAACTCCATCAGTGACAGAATGGAGGAAACCCTCGTGAGAAACCAGATTCAGTCTCAGTTCTCCTCTGGCCAATGAGCCAACAGTGTATGATTATGATTATGATTATGATTCAGGAGCATTACAGGTCAGAGGTCAGATTGGATCAGAACATTCACTGAACTATCCTGGATTGGTTAGCTGTGTATGCTCATAGATTATGAATGTGTGTGTGTTTTGATTCAGCTCTGTCCTGTGCCATCGTTCTCATGGCCATCGTCGTGACGACCATCACTGGCCTGTCGACGTCAGCCATCGCCACCAACGGCTTCGTGCGCGGAGGTCAGCGCGTCCACACACACTATCATCACAACCATGAACATCCTAGAAAGATGCTCTCCAAAGCTGCATTTATTTGATCAAAAATACAGTAAAAACAGTGAAATATTATTATAATGTAAATCATCTGTTTCCTATGTGAATATACAGTAAAGTGTAATTTATTCCTGTGATCAAAGCTGAATTTTCAGCATCATTACTCCAGTCTTCAGTGTCACATGATCCTTCAGAAATCACTCTAATATGAGGATTTGAAGAAACATTTATGATTATTATCAGTGTTCATATTTCTGTGGAAACTGTGATACATTTTATTTTTCAAGATTCTTTGATGAATAGAAAGTTCAAAAGACCAGCGTTTATTTGAAATAGAATCTTTTGTAACATTATAAATGTCTTTACTGTCACTTTTGATCAATTTAATGTGTCCCTGATGAAGTATTCATTACTTTAAAAAATATCTAAAACATTGTTATTTGTTAGAAAAAAAATGCCAAGAGTTCAAATAGCTAGATAATAATAATAATAAATAAAAATAATTTACATGATTTATGATAATGACATTATAATATAAAAAAGGTTAATGCAAAAAAAAAATTCTTCCAAAAATAAAAGTGTAAAAAACAATTGCTAAATAGTTATTATTAATGTGTATTTGAATGTATACATCTTTTCTTTATTTATTGCTATGATATTTTTTGTTGCTGATGTTCTGTTCCCGTTCTAGCTTCTGTTCTGAATGTTTGAGTCATAATTTCATCTAAAGTGAATGTGTGAATATGTGTTTGTGTGAATGTGTGTTTGTGTGTTTGTGTGAATGTGTGAATGTGTGTTTGTGTGTTTGTGTGAATGTGTGTTTGTGTGTTTGTGTGAATGTGTGTTTGTGTGAATGTGTGTTTGTGTGAATGTGTGTTTGTGTGTTTGTGTGAATGTGTGAATGTGTGTTTGTGTGTTTGTGTGAATGTGTGTTTGTGTGAATGTGTGAATGTGTCTTTGTGTGTTTGTGTGAATGTGTGTTTGTGTGAATGTGTGTTTGTGTGAATGTGTGTTTGTGTGAATGTGTGTTTGTGTGAATGTGTGTTTGTGTGTTTGTAGGCGGCGCGTATTACCTGATCTCCAGGAGTCTGGGTCCCGAGTTCGGCGGATCCATCGGCCTGATCTTTGCCTTTGCCAATGCCGTCGCGGTGGCCATGTACGTCGTGGGTTTCGCAGAGACCGTGGTTGAACTTCTGGATGTGAGTATGAACACAAAAGCCTTGGATGAGTAGATGAGGAAGATGAGCAAGCATTAACTTTCATTATTTTTTTAAATGTGCATGCCTTCTACACTGCAAAAAATGCTTTTCTTGCTTGTATTTTTGTCTTGTTTCCAGTCGAAATATCAAAAAATTCTTAAATTAAGATGCATTTACTAGATGAGTAATTCAAACATTTTATGTCTTGGTTTCCGGGGGAATTAATAAAATTTAAGTGAGTTGATGCTTAAAACAAGCAAAATGATCTGCCAGTGGGGAGAAAAATACTGTTTATTCAAACAGAAACAAGATTATCTTTCTCACCCCACTGGCAGATCATTTTGCTTGTTTTAAGCATCAACTCACTTAAATTTTATTAATTCCCCCGGAAAACAGGACTTAATATCTTATGGTATTTTACTTCTTAAAGGGATACTCCACTTTTTTTGGAAATAGGCTCATTTTACAGCTCCCCCAGAGTTAAACAGTTGAGTTTTACCGTTTTCGAATCCATTCAGCCGATCTCCGGGTCTGGCGGTACCACTTTTAGCATAGCTTAGCATAATGAATTGAACCGGACAAGACCATTAGCATCTCTCTCAAAAAAATGAACAAAGAGTTTCGATATTTTTCCTATTTAAAACTTGACTCTTCTGTAGTTACATCGTGTACTAAGACCGACGGAAAATGAAAAGTTGCGATTTTCTAGGCTGGTATTCCGGGGTGGTGTGGCACAATGGATAAGACACATGCCTTTGGTGTGAGAGACCCGGGTTCGAATCCACTGTGAGACACCAATGTGTCCCTGAGCAAGACACTTAACCCCTAGTTGCTCCAGAGGCGTGCAACCTCTGACATATATAGCAATTGTAAGTCGCTTTGGATAAAAGCGTCAGCTAAATGAATAAATGTAAATGTAATGTAAATGTGATATGGCTAGGAACTATACTCTCATTCCTGCGTAATAATCAAGAAACTTTGCTGCAGTACCATGAGTCCAGCAGGCGTAATGATATGACGCAGCGCCTGATAATAGTCCCCAGCTCAGTAGCCTATTATCAGGCGGCATGTGCTGCGTCACATCATTACGCCTGCTTCACCCATGGTACTGCAGCAAAGTTTCTTGATTATTACGCAGGAATGAGAGTATAGTTCCTAGCCATATCAGCCTAGAAAATCGCAACTTTACATTTTCCGTCGGTCTTAGTACACGATGTAACTACAGAAGAGTCAAGTTTTAAATAGGAAATAATATCGAAACTCTTTGTTCATTTTTTTGAGAGAGATGCTAATGGTCCTGTACGGTTCAATTCATTATGCTAAGCTATGCTAAAAGTGGGACCCCCAGACCCGGAGATCGGCTGAATGGATTCGAAAACGGTAAAACTCAACTGTTTAACTCTGGGGGAGCTGTAAAATTAGCCTATTTCCAAAAAAAGTGGAGTATCCCTTTAAGTAAATGCATTTTTAGATACTTGGACTGAAAACAAGACAAAAATACTAAGTAAGAAAAGCATTTTTTCAGTGTATTAGGGTGACAGACTGACATATATGACCCATATAGACTCATTTTTCTGAAGTGTTCTGGTGTAAACTGTGTTTGTCAGAGTATAGACGCTCTGATGACCGATGAGATCAATGACATCAGGATCGTGGGAACGCTCACGGTGATCTTACTGCTGGGAATCTCCATCGCTGGAATGGAGTGGGAAGCGAAGGTCAGGACGTCCCTATATGGATTCAGATTTCTTCTTGCAGTAGTTATTATTCTCGTGATGTATTGATTATCTTTGACAGGCCCAGATTGTGTTATTGGTGATTCTTGTGGCGGCGATTTGCAACTACTTCATTGGATCCTTCATCCCTGTGGAGGCAAAGGAACCCAAAGGCTTCTTCAGTTATAACGGTGGGACGTCTCTGCTTTAGTTTCATATCAATCAGTCCTAGAGGAATTACTCTGATGACTCTTTTTATACAGTATGAAAAAGTGATATTTAAAGGCCTTGGAACGCGCAGCTGTGTTTGATGCGTTGATGTAATTTCCACTGAAACAGGAAGCAAAGGCGGGACTTATTGATTGGCTCCTCCCCCTTTTCAAATAACCAATAGCATTTAGTTTACCTCACAGACTGACAGCACCATTAGAAGTGAATTGAGTAACCGAACACATATATATAACATCTCCAACCTATAATGCTCCGTGTCTGTCAACGGTCGCTTTGGTCAGGTGGTGTTTATAGCAAAGGGGGCGGAGCTTTAGATTCTAGAGAGCGTTTGATTGGACAGAAGATGTGAAGCTGAAGTCATAAATATCCCTGATCCGTTTTAGCAGAAGTGAGAGACTGTGAGTTTTGAATGCTTATTTCTCCTAAATGCGAATTTTGTCATTGTTTTTGGAAGCTTATTCATAACCTTAAGGCGAACATATTCATACTCAAAGCTAAAAAACGTACATTTGGGTTTCAGCGGGTCTTTAATTTAGAATGTATTTTTGTAAGAAAAAAAAATGAGCATGAAATTTTAATAGTTAATATATAGAGCTACTTGCTCTTCATCACTAATTGTGTTTTTTAAACGTGCGGCTTCATCATTTTTTCATGTGCACGCTATGACAGATATGATGCATATAGATGAGTGCAGAAAGTTTCATGATGTTATGGGTGTAAGATGCTGATGGTCTTTAACTGGCTCAGTGTTAATGCTGGTTCTTCATACTCAAAGCTTTGTCGTTCCTGTGTTTGTTCGTCTCTAAGCTGCCATAATGATGGAGAACATGGGTCCAGACTTCAGAGACGAGGAAACCTTCTTCTCCGTGTTTGCCATCTTCTTCCCGGCCGCCACAGGGATCCTAGCCGGAGCCAATATATCCGGAGACCTGGCGGTGAGAGATGATCCTCGCTCAACAACTGATGCACTCAAGTATTATTCACCAAACCAAGATTACAGTTTTCAAGCCAAAACACAAAACCAAAACCAAACATAGAGTTGATTTAATCAAATTTATTTTTAAATAATCAACTCTCAAATAAAAACAGAATTTTGCAAACATTTAAATTGCATTTTTTTATGTCAAATTAGTTTTTTCTATTCCAATTTGTTGCTATATAAACATTTAAACGCTGGCTGCTTTATTCAAACATGCATTAAATGTGGAAGACCACAGGTAAAGTAAAAAATATTATGAATATGTAATATAGTGCATATATGAATCAAACGCTCCTCTAGAGTTATTTCTCTAGCTGACTGACTCTCTCAAAATGTCCACTTTTTAAAATGTTATAAAAAAGTTTTTTTCTTTTCTTGGTTATGCAAACGTTAAGGGAACATTCCAGTCTTCAAACATAATGGGAACGTTACTTTTGAATGTTCTCTGAAAGTTCTGAAACAATTAGTAACATTTAAAAAACGTTAGACGAACGTCCAACTGAAATGTTACAGATTATTATTTTTTTTCATGAATGATGTATTTTTGAGAACGTTATTAAAGACTAGATAACTGTGAACCAACGTTCTATTAATGTTGCTGGAAGAACGTTTGATCATAACTTTGACTGTTCGCTGGGTAATTAAACGTCCCTGTTTCGGTCAATAATCTCGGGCCTCCAAAACCATTTCAACTTAATTTCAGTGCATCACTCCTCTCAAGGGTTATATTTGTGATTCTGTGGATTTTTGTCATCATATTTCATAAGAGATGATGTTTGTAACATCTGCCCGTGTCTAGGATCCGCAGTCAGCGATTCCCAAAGGAACTCTCCTGGCGATCCTCATAACCGGAGTGGTTTACATCGCTGTCGCCTTCTCGAACGGTAATGTGTTCTTCCTCCGACCGTCGTCTCGAGTCTCGGATCAGACGTGACGTTGTGCGTTTGCTGTGTCTTCAGGCTCTTGTATCGTGCGAGACGCCACAGGCGATGATAACGACACGATCGTGGGATCGCTGGAGAACTGCACTGACGCCTCGTGCTCGCTCGGATTCGACTTCTCCATCTGCAAAGAGGGAGGCTGCAAGTACGGGCTTCAGAACGATTTCCAGGTGGGGGTGTGTGTGTGTGTGTGTGTGTGTGTGTGTGTGACGCCAAACACAGGCATAAGATGTGCTTATATACTTATCATGGTTATATTAGAATGCATACACTACTAGTCAAAAGACTGGAATAATTAAAGTCCCCCTGTAGTCAATCATTTTATCTCTTAAAACTCATCTTTGATTTGTTTGATTTCATCGTTTTTTCCTTAAAATATCTTGAATGTAACTCGACACCCTTGCCTCATTTAGTATGCACGGATCTATGAATATGCAAATGAGCCCCGCCTTCACTCACTCACTCACTCAGAGATCCACTGGTTGACGATCACACGTTGATCTGATTGGTTACAAGGTAGTCTGTGACGTCAGAAACACCAGCGATTTCAAAGCGTGTTTTTGAGAGTAGGCTTGTTTGAGATGAGCAAAATCTGCGCAGAACCGATCACCGGTGATCAGCGCGAGATGCATGCCGGTTAGAAATGTGTCCGAGTGCGGTCCGCCTTGCTCTGATGTCATGCTGACGTATGTCAAAAATCTCTCGCGAGCACAAGGCGCACGTGTCGGATTCTGCAGTCGAGCGCAGTTGCTCTCCACCGACTGCGCTGATCAAAAGCATGATGGGAAACGACTTGCTGACGACACAGCTTAATGCTCATTGGTTTAAACAACTGTGATGTATTGCTCTGTTTAAAATGTTTGATTTTAAAACTCTAATATCATGTTTTATGTGTATATGTTATGTATGAATATTCCCAAACTATCTGACAGTGCGATCTCTTTGGGTTATGCAATTTAATTTTTATAAAAAAATAAAAAATAAATAAAAACACATAGAACACTTTCTGTATTAAAGAAAAAATTATTGATAAACATGTAGGCCTATTTGGAATGGAATTAAATAAGTACTTTGGGTGTCTTGTTCATTTTATTTATTTTCATATAAAAGCAACAGAACTCGAATTACATCCAGTTTATTAGCAACACTGTGCACGAGCGTGAATCCCGCGATATCCATCTTTGATCTTGCAGGTGTCAGATCCACTGCGAGAAGAGAGAAATGTCCGGCTTGCCTGCGCTTTTTTCACTCCTCCCCTCACTGCAGCCGCCTACTCTCGACTACATTTCAGGCGAGGCAAGGCGCATCTCAAACAAGCCTACTGTCTTTGGTTCACTGCAGTTTTAAGGAGGAAATACTCAGCAATGGTGTCGACTTATGAATTTACACATGCTTTGTCTTAAAGCAGATTAAAAACACCACATAGACACATAAACAACAGTAAAAGCTGGATTTTCACCACAGGGGGACTTTAAGATAGTTAATATGTCTGAAAGAAGTTTTGTTGAGATTTCTGTGATGTTACTGATGGATGTGTGGTTCTGTGATGTTACTGATGGGTGTGTGGTTCTGTGATGTTACTGATGGGTGTGTGGTTCTGTGATGTTACTGATGGGTGTGTGGTTCTGTGGTGTTACTGATGGGTGTGTGGTTCTGTGATGTTACTGATGGGTGTGTGGTTCTGTGGTGTTACTGATGGGTGTGTGGTTCTGTGATGTTACTGATGGGTGTGTGGTTCTGTGGTGTTACTGATGGGTGTGTGGTTCTGTGATGTTACTGATGGGTGTGTGGTTCTGTGATGTTACTGATGGGTGTGTGGTTCTGTGGTGTTACTGATGGGTGTGTGGTTCTGTGATGTTACTGATGGGTGTGTGGTTCTGTGGTGTTACTGATGGGTGTGTGGTTCTGTGATGTTACTGATGGGTGTGTGGTTCTGTGATGTTACTGATGGGTGTGTGGTTCTGTAGTGTTACTGATGGGTGTGTGGTTCTGTGATGTTACTGATGGGTGTGTGGTTCTGTGGTGTTACTGATGGGTGTGTGGTTCTGTGATGTTACTGATGGGTGTGTGGTTCTGTGATGTTACTGATGGGTGTGTGGTTCTGTGGTGTTACTGATGGGTGTGTGGTTCTGTGATGTTACTGATGGGTGTGTGGTTCTGTGGTGTTACTGATGGGTGTGTGGTTCTGTGATGTTACTGATGGGTGTGTGGTTATGTGGTGTTACTGATGGGTGTGTGGTTCTGTGATGTTACTGATGGATGTGTGGTTATGTGGTGTTACTGATGGGTGTGTGGTTCTGTGGTGTTACTGATGGATGTGTGGTTCTGTGGTGTTACTGATGGGTGTGTGGTTCTGTGGTGTTACTGATGGGTGTGTGGTTCAGTGATGTCACTGATGGGTGTGTGGTTCTGTGATGTTACTGATGATGGATGTGTGGTTCTGTGACGTTACTGATGGGTGTGTGGTTCTGTGATGTTACTGATGATGGATGTGTGGTTCTGTGACGTTACTGATGGATGTGTGGTTCTGTGATGTTACTGATGATGGATGTGTGGTTCTGTGACGTTACTGATGGATGTGTGGTTCTGTGATGTTACTGATGGTTGTGTGGTTCTGTGGTGTTACTGATGGGTGTGTGGTTCTGTGATGTTACTGATGATGGATGTGTGGTTCTGTGACGTTACTGATGGGTGTGTGGTTCTGTGGTGTTACTGATGGGTGTGTGGTTCTGTGATGTTACTGATGGGTGTGTGGTTCTGTGGTGTTACTGATGGGTGTGTGGTTCTGTGGTGTTACTGATGGGTGTGTGGTTCTGTGACGTTACTGATGGGTGTGTGGTTCTGTGACGTTACTGATGGGTGTGTGGTTCTGTGGTGTTACTGATGGGTGTGTGGTTCTGTGGTGTTACTGATGGATGTGTGGTTCTGTGGTGTTACTGATGGGTGTGTGGTTCTGTGGTGTTACTGATGGATGTGTGGTTCTGTGACGTTACTGATGGGTGTGTGGTTCTGTGACGTTACTGATGGGTGTGTGGTTCTGTGATGTTACTGATGGGTGTGTGGTTCTGTGGTGTTACTGATGGGTGTGTGGTTCTGTGGTGTTACTGATGGGTGTGTGGTTCTGTGGTGTTACTGATGGGTGTGTGGTTCTGTGGTGTTACTGATGGATGTGTGGTTCTGTGACGTTACTGATGGATGTGTGGTTCTGTGGTGTTACTGATGGATGTGTGGTTCTGTGGTGTTACTGATGGGTGTGTGGTTCTGTGGTGTTACTGATGGGTGTGTGGTTCTGTGGTGTTACTGATGGATGTGTGGTTCTGTGACGTTACTGATGGATGTGTGGTTCTGTGGTGTTACTGATGGATGTGTGGTTCTATGGTGTTACTGATGGGTGTGTGGTTCTGTGATGTTACTGATGGGTGTGTGGTTCTGTGATGTTACTGATGATGGATGTGTGGTTCTGTGACGTTACTGATGGGTGTGTGGTTCTATGGTGTTACTGATGATGGATGTGTGGTTCTGTGACGTTACTGATGGGTGTGTGGTTCTGTGACGTCACTGATGGGTGTGTGGTTCTGTGACGTTACTGATGGATGTGTGGTTCTGTGACGTTACTGATGGGTGTGTGGTTCTGTGACGTCACTGATGGGTGTGTGGTTCTGTGACGTCACTGATGGGTGTGTGGTTCTGTGACGTCACTGATGGGTGTGTGGTTCTGTGACGTCACTGATGGGTGTGTGGTTCTGTGACGTCACTGATGGGTGTGTGGTTCTGTGACGTCACTGATGGGTGTGTGGTTCTGTGATGTTACTGATGGGTGTGTGGTTCTGTGACGTCACTGATGGGTGTGTGGTTCTGTGACGTCACTGATGGGTGTGTGGTTCTGTGACGTCACTGATGGGTGTGTGGTTCTGTGACGTCACTGATGGGTGTGTGGTTCTGTGACGTCACTGATGGGTGTGTGGTTATGTGGTGTTACTGATGGATGTGTGGTTCTGTGGTGTTACTGATGGGTGTGTGGTTCTGTGGTGTTACTGATGGGTGTGTGGTTCTGTGGTGTTACTGATGGATGTGTGGTTCTGTGATGTTACTGATGGGTGTGTGGTTCTGTGATGTTACTGATGGGTGTGTGGTTCTGTGATGTTACTGATGGATGTGTGGTTCTGTCAGGTGATGAGTTTGGTGTCTGGGTTCGGGCCGCTCATCACGGCTGGGATCTTCTCCGCTACGCTCTCGTCGGCGCTGGCGTCTCTGGTCAGCGCTCCTAAAGTCTTCCAGGTCAGACTTCAGATCCTTCTCTGTGTTTGCGACACTGAGGTCAGAGGTTAACTGAGGCCATGTCCATGTTCTTACTTAGTATTTTTGTCTTGTTTCCAGTCCAAATATCTAAACATTCTTAAATCAAGATGCATTTACTAGATGAGTAAAATGAAGATATTATGTCTTGGTTTCCAGAATTAATCCAAATGAAGCGAGTTGTTGCTTAAAAAAGCTAAATTATCTGCCAATGGGGTCAGAAAAATAATGTTAATTCAAAAAGAAACAAGATTATTTTTCTCACCCCACTGGCAGATCATTTTACTTCATTTTTATTTATTTCGTCAGAAAACAGGACTTAATATCTTATGTCATTTTACTACTTTAGTAAATGCATCTTGATTTAAGAAATGTTTGATATTTGTCCTTCCGTTCACTCATAATGAGAACATTATTAAAGACCAGATAACTTTGAACAAACGTTTTATTAACGTTACTGGAAAAACGTTTGTCCATAACTTTGAGAGAACCTTGACAGAACGTTTGCTAAAGTCCTGAGAACTTCATCTAATGTGATGATTATATTTATTTAATTTTAAAAAAGCATCTTGCTGAATGTGTGAATCACTTTCAACAGCTGTGATGAGTAATGTATAATGTGACATGCAGCCAAACAAAAACACATTATTTAGCCGTTTGCATCTGCAAATTGTCCGTTACACGTGTTTCATGTGTGGTAACGTCAATGTTAATGACGTCGACTGTCCGACTTCTAAACACTTGAGGAGATTTCCTCGCGTAATTTCACTATCTTCTCATCTTCTACTGTTACTTTAAGGGTTTCATCAAGGCAACCTGATACAAAAGCTTATGCTTTCTGATTTTCGCATTTGGCATTTGGGTAATTTTTTGCAAAATCATCAGATACAGCAGCGAACGAGGCAATTTGTTTGATGTAAACGCTCTCGTACGGATAACATTTTAAAAGCTTGAATGCAATGTAAGCCACTTTGGTTAAAAGCATCTGCCAAATGCATACAGTAAATGATGATGCATTTTCTGTCTTTTATCTTATGACATGATTGTGTGTGTGTGTGTGTGTGTGTGTGTGTGTGTGTGTGTGTGTTTGTGTGTGTGCATGCGTGTGTGTGTGTGTGCGCGCTTCTGCAGGCCTTGTGTAAGGATAAAATCTACCCTGGATTACATGTGTTTGCCAAAGGATACGGAAAGAACAAAGAGCCTCTGCGCGCGTATGTCCTCACCTTCGTCATCGGCCTGGCCTTCATTCTGATCGGTAAATCACCCTCCACTTCACTCTTATACTGCCAAACAAAAATTATTCAGACACGAGATATAACTTTTGACGTTGTTTCACTAGTGTGTGCAGGACACTATAGTTCATTTATGTAAGTGAGGAGAGCAAAATAAAGTAAACTGACATATTACACCCAAATATTCTTCATACCAGTAAAAATTTAGGACCAAAACTGATTCGGACACTTTGAGCTGATCATGTTTTGCTGAAGTGTGTTTTCTTTAATTGCTAATGCTCTTTTTACACACAGACTGAACACAATGAAGCATTGCTTGGTGATTGGTTGAGCTAAACTGGTATTATCTAATTGTGTAGTTAAATTTAACAGCTGACAGATATTCAACATAATTCATGTGTGAGACAGTCTAACAGAAGGACGGACAAAACCAGTCAAATATCAACTGAGTTCTGCTCATATTTTAGTACCATCTTCTAAACTATAGCGAATAAACTGATAATGTGAGAAATGTTGAAGATGTCTGAGTAAATGTAGGTTTGACTGTATGTCAACGACAGCGTCTGTGTGTCTAAATCACGTGTGTTGGATTTTCAGCGGAGTTAAACATCATCGCTCCCATCATTTCCAACTTCTTCTTGGCCTCGTACGCACTGATCAACTTCTCTGTGTTCCACGCGTCGCTGGCCAACTCTCCAGGCAAGTGTCATTTTCTCTGAAGTCAGCGGCTGAATCCGAATCCATTCACTATTCCCTACGTTAGTCCACTAATACTGTTCACTTGAAGGAGTGAATGAAAACGAGTGAGTGAATGCGGACAGCCGTTGAGCATACGTCATTATTGCAGTGCATTGTGGGATTGAATGAGTGCACTCAATAACGTCCACTATGGTGTCCACTACAAATTGCCGTCCGCTCAAATAATAATGCCCTATTTGAGGGTATAGGGGCTGATTTCGGATTCAGCAAGTGTGTAAAACATCCCTGATGGAGTTGATCATGCTGATGCACATCTGGACAGGGTGGCGTCCGAGCTTCAAGTACTATAATAAGTGGGTGTCGCTGGCCGGAGCCGTGCTGTGTTGCGCCGTGATGTTCGTGATCAACTGGTGGGCGGCGCTGGTCACCAACGGCATCGTCCTGGCGCTCTACATATACGTCAGCTATAAGAAACCAGGTCAGATCTGCTTTCATGCTTTCCGCTTTATGCAACATATTGTTTAAAGTCTCCCTGTAGTCAATCATTTTATCCCTTAAAACTCATCTTTGATCATCAAAATGACATATTTAAACGTTTTTTCCTTGAAATATCTTGAATGTAACTCGACACCCTCGCCTCATTTAGTATGCGCAGATCTATGAATATGCAAATGAGCCCCGCCTCCACTCACTCACTCAGCTCAGAGATCCACTGGTTGACGATCACACGTTGATCTGATTGGTTACAAGGTAGTTTGTGACGTCAGAAACACCAGCGATTTCAAAGCGTGTGTTTGAGACTGTCTTTGGTTCACTGCAGTTTTAAGGAGGAAATACTCAGCAATGGTGTCGACTTATGAACTTACACATGCTTTGTCTTAAAGCAGATTAAAAACACATAAACAACATTAAAAGCTGGTTTTTCACCACCAGGGGGACTTTAATATTATATATTGTGAGAAGCTTTGAATGATTAAGATTATTAATGTTTCTGAACGAGTCTCTTCTGCTCACCAAGGCTCCATTTATTTGATCAAAAATACAGTAAAAATAGTGAAATATTATTATAAAGTAAATCATCTGTTTTCTATGTGAATATACAGTAAAGTGTAATTTATTCCTGTGATCAAAGCTGAATTTTCAGCATCATTACTCCAGTCTTCAGTGTCACATGATCCTTCAGAAATCATTCATTATATAAATACTCATTATATAAATGATAAATGTCATTATGTATATGATATTTCCCAAATAAAATTAAACTGTGATACATTTTATTTTTACTTTGATGAATAAAAAGTTTAAAAGAGCACCGTTTATTTGAAATAGAATCTTTTGTAGCAATATAAATGTCTTTACTGTCACTTTTGATCCATTTAATGCGTCACTTTGGATAAAAGCATCTTCCAAATGCATAAATGTTAACTAATGTGAGTACTTATTGTAAAGTGTTATTGATTATGTTTTAAAATCATCCTAAGTGAGAGTGTCAGAGGTTAAACTGTGTCTCTCTACTGCAGATGTGAACTGGGGTTCGTCCACACAAGCGCTGATGTACAATAAAGCGCTGACACACAGTCTTCATCTGACGGGCGTCGAGGATCACATCAAGAACTTCAGGTGAATCAGATGAACACACAGATGTGTGACTCCTAGAGAGAATTATTCAACAACAACAATAGGGGAATACAGAGTCAAAACATTTCAATGTATAAAAAATTAAGATCACAATTCTGCATTTTGTATCAAAAAATCAATCATACATCTAAAACATCAGGTATCATTTTCAACAGCTTTACGATTGTTCTGTATTGAAGTCAAAAAAAAATTGTTAAGTCAGTTGAAAATAGTCTACCATTTAGTTCAGTTAACATACATTTTGCTTTATGTATATGATATTTCCCAAATAAAATTAAAATTTTTGTTACATTTCCAATAAACCGGTATCACAATCCATAAACAAGACCATTATATCAGCTATAGTGACAAATTTGTAAAACAACTCAAAAATAAACATACACTCTGGGTTGTTTCAACCCAACTTTGGGTCAAATATGGACAAACCCAGCCGTTGGGTTACATTTTTACATTACATTTTTAACCCAAAGTTTGGGTTTGTCCATATTTGACCAGTGTAGACACTTTGGACTAAACTGACGTGACTCTGCAGAGACGTGAAGTTGTGATGTTTCCCACAGGCCTCAGTGTCTCGTCATGTCCGGATACCCTAACTCTCGGCCGGCGCTGATGTATCTCGTACACGCTTTCACCAACAACTCAGGCCTGATGGTGTGCGGACACGTGCGCTCTGTACGTCACACACTTCATCTCTTCTTCAATATGACAATATGTTCTTCCTCAGTGTTTCTGTCTCGTTTTCCAGCACAAATCTCTAAACATTATGAAATCAAGATACATTTACTGGAGAAGAAGCAATATTATATTCATGCTCATGTTAGTTCACAGTGCATTAACTACGTAAACTGATACTTTTTTTTACCTTAAAAATGTGTTAAATGCTGAAATGAACATGCACTGGATGCTGTTGAAGGATTGTTAGTTCACGTTAGCTGAATAAATGACACCATTATTGTAAAGTGTTACCAAGATAATCTTAACTCTGACCCCATTGGCAGATATCTGTGCTTGTTTTTTAGCAGAAACCCACTTAGTTTCTTAGTATACAAGACCTAATGTAAGTTATTTTGCTTGTCAAGTGAGTGTATCTTGATTTAACCCTCTAGTGTTTTTCGTTCAGATTTTACATTTAGTTTTTTTAAAGTGTTTTAGTGGATCAGAATGTGACTTTTGTAGCACTTCTGTGAACACAGAATAAAATCCTGGAAATCATTTGAAGAAAATGAGTCACGCTTGAGCTCCTCACAATCAAAACTGACCACCATAGATATGAATGAGAAAAAAAAGATAATTTTGGGGGTACAATCAACAAATCAGACATGATGCAGAAATAAGCACACAGCAATAAAGGGGTTAATTGACAAATTATTATTTTATTTAGAATTTTTTATTTTATGGAAACCAACAGATCATAATTATTGCATAAATACTACCATAAAATTCATTCAAAATACAAAAAATATTATTGAACAAAATTACTACTGTGTTTGTGTTTTTTGTTTTTGCGATTGGATTTTTCATTTGAAGTGTATTTTCTTTTCCTATCATCCAAGTGTTCAGTTCCTGTTTTCCTTTGTTTCTATAGTTACCCTCATTTGTTGCCTCAGTGATTGATTACCCTCGCCTGTTCCCAGTTATCCTCTGGTTATGTGTTTTAGTTCTTTCCCTGTGTTTGGATTTACTTTTTAGCTTATGTTTGTTTATAAATGGTTGCATTTGGATCCGACTCTCCCTCGTTTCTGAACAGCTGTGAGTGTGAGCCGTAAATGAGGGTTAAAAGGGCTTCGATATTTGTACTGGAAAACAAGACTAAAATACTGTGTATATTGTACGTTTTTGCGGTTTCCTCAGCCAAAGCTGCAGTTGTTCTGTCCTTCTCCTGCAGGGATACCGGCGGCCCAACTATAAGGAGATGATGAACGAGCAGGTCCGCTATCAGCGCTGGCTCCTGAAGGCCCGAATCAAGGCTTTCTACAATCCTGTGTTTGCTGATGATCTCAGACAAGGAGCCCAGTATCTCCTACAGGTCAGAACACACCTGGAAAATATGACAGATGATGTCATTTTTGATAAAGAGCTTATGTAGTGAAGTGAATCAGTGTAATCTGAGAGACGGCTTCACACAGAACCTGTTTAAAACACAAAATGATGTTTCTGTCTCGTTTTCCAGCACAAATATCCAAACATTCTTATATCAAGATACATTTACTGGAGAAGAAGCAAAATGACTGAAGATATTAAGACTTGTCTAATGAAAAATGCATCAAAATGAAGCAAATTCATGCTTAAATCTGCTAATGGAGTGAGAAAAATCATCTTTTTTTCCCTTTGAGGTAAGAGTTTTCTTCTGACTCCATTGGCGGATATTTGTTCTCACTTCATTTTGATGCGTTGTTCAGTCTTGATATCTTCAGTCATACTGCTTATCCAGTAAATGTATCTTGATTTAAGAATGTTGCGATATTTGTGCAGAAATACTAACTAGAACAATAATTTTTTCAGTGTAAAAACTATATTTTGAAGTTGTAAATAAAGTTTACTGGAGTGTATTGTACAAGAAAATACTGTTTCAATTTTTCTACTAAGAAACTTCACATGTAATTTACTGGATTTCTTGCCGTTTTCTTAGAAATTTCGAGTAAATTTCACAGACAATAACAGGCTGAAAATAGTTTGTCCCCCAGTGTTAGTGGAGTGTAAGAGTGAAACTGCTGTCGTTTGATTGACAGACCGCTGGTCTGGGTCGCCTGAAACCAAACACACTAGTGTTCGGCTTTAAGAACAACTGGAGGGACGGCGAGATGAAGGACGTGGAAACCTACATCAACACCATCCAGCGAGTCTCTTTCTGTCTTCATCTTTAACCTGTTAAAGGTCCTTGCACACTGAGACTATGGGGGTTTTCGTATCCGTCGTTCGGTGGCTCCGAGTTGTCAAAAAAACACAATTCAAAATTCTTGCTAAGAATGTGAAAAAACGCAGAAAATCGAACCCGATCCGAATTTTTTATGATGGACGAAAGTTTCATAGTGTAAATGTGTTTTTTTTACATTTTTCGACAATTGTCGGACACGAATTTGGGACTCGGTGTGCAAGGACCTGAACTCCCACTGACACTTCTTTCATTGCACACGTTTAAAATTCATCCTGTGAAAAAATGGAAATGCTACTTTAAAACCGTTTAGTGGCAAAACTTTTTCGACTTAAAGTTTGGAACACTCTTTTGTTTAGTTCAGGGCATTTGCTTTACTGTAAACTTACACATATATACATTTTTACACTTTCTATGCTGCAATAATCTGAGTGTCTTCTTTAAAACGAAGCAAGTATTCATGAATTACAACCATTTAAAGATTCCATATATTGCCCTTTCTCAAAGTCTCGATGCTGTTTTCGGGTTTTTATGAATGCTGATTATTTCCTCATATTCCCAGTGATGCGTTCGACCTGCAGTACGGGGTGGTTCTCCTGAGACTGAAGGAAGGTCTCGACATCTCTCACATTCAAGGTCGAGTTTCCAGTTGCTGAAGTGTAAACTTCATCGGTCTCTTCATCAGGGATTTTAACGCCACTGCTCTTTCTCCAGATGAGTTTCTGTCCTCGCAGGAGAAAACGCCGGGAATGAAGGATCTCTTGGTGTCCATCAACATCAAAGACTTCGACAGCGATTCCTCCAAACCATCATCTATAGCAACCAGCTGTCAAAGCAGCCCGCTCATCTTCAGAGGTCAGAGGTCATGAACTCAGTTGTATTATGACACTACAAATGTCCTCCAGTTTATGAATCTCTGATGAATGTTTTGTATCTTCAGAATATCAGATTCAAAGGTTCTCTCAAAGTAATGAAACAAGCGTTCTTCCAGTAACGTTAAAGTCCCCCTGTTGGTGAAAACCCAGCGTTTAATGTTGTTTATGTGTCTATGTGGTGTGTTTAATGTGCTTTAAGACAAAGCATGTGTAAGTTCATAAGTCGACACCATTGCTGAGTATTTCCTCCTTAAAACTGCAGTGAACCAAAGACAGTCTCAAAAACACGCTTTGAAATCGCTGGTGTTTCTGACGTCACAAACTACCTTGTAACCAATCAGATCAGCGTGTGATCGTCAACCAGTGGATCTCTGAGCTGAGTGAGTGAGTGGAGGCGGGGCTCATTTGCATATTCATAGAACCGCGCATACTA
Source organism: Rutilus rutilus (assembly GCA_021464565.1). Taxonomy (NCBI): domain Eukaryota; kingdom Metazoa; phylum Chordata; class Actinopteri; order Cypriniformes; family Leuciscidae; genus Rutilus; species Rutilus rutilus. Next base: position 666,013 of record JAJAQA010000019.1, on the reverse strand, counting down.
AATGAGGCAAGGGTGTCGAGTTACATTCAAGATATTTTAAGGCATGACAAATTTTTTCAAGGAAAAAACATTTAAATATGTCATTTTGCTGATCAAAGATGAGTTTTAAAGAATAAAATGATTGACTACAGGGGGACTTTAATAAAACATTCAATCAAGATTTTCTGGTCTTCAATAATGTTTTTAAAATGTTAGCACAAAAACATTATGCATACTATACAACGTTCATGCAGAGTTTGGATGTTCATATAACATTTTTTAAATGTTACAACTTGTTTCAGAACGTTCAGAGAACATTCAAAATTAACATTCCATAGTGTTTGAAGAATGATACAATGTAACGTTCGCTTCACATATTCAAAAACACTTCAAATTCATGATGAATGTTAGTTCTCTTGTGGAACCAGCATCTGGTAAACTCCTCTTCTCTAACGACAGACACGAAGAAGCTTCGCCTGCCGCTCAGTTCTGCGGACGAGAGACTCCTCAACGCCAGCCAGCAGTTCCAGAAGAAACAGAGCAAAGGGACGATTGATGTTTGGTGGCTGTTCGACGACGGAGGTCAAGTGATATTTCAACTTTAATGTACTTTTGATTGAATGTACAGTCAAACCAAAAATTATTCAGACACCAGATATAATTTGATATTTCTTCACTAGTGTGATCAGGACACTATAGTTCATTTATGTAAGTTGAGGAGAGCAAAATACAATAAACTGTGAGATATTATACCCAAATATTCTTCATCCAGAGACTACCAGTGACATTGGGAGCAGAAATGATTGGGACACTTTGAGCTGATCATGTTTTGCTGAAGTGTGTTTTGTCTTTAATTGCTAATGCTCTTTTTACACACAGACTGAACACAATGAAGCATTGCTTGGTGATTGGTTGAGCTAAACTGGTATTATCTAATTGTGTAGTTAAATTTAACAGCTGACAGATATTCAACATAATTCATGTGTGAGACAGTCTAACAGAAGGACGGACAAAACCAGTCAAATATCAACTGAGTTCTGCTCATATTTTATTACCATTTTCTAAACTATAGCGAATAAACTGATAATGTGAGAAATGTTGAAGATGTCTGAATAAATGTAGGTTTGACTGTTTCATTATGCCTTCATTATATCCTGTGAGAGTGTCGCTTTAATAAGTTATTAACACCTCGCTGTCGTAGGCTTGACTCTTTTGATACCGTATTTGCTAACCAACAAAAAGAAATGGCGCGACTGCAAGATCCGTGTGTTCATCGGAGGAAAGATAAACCGGATCGACCACGACCGCAGAGCGTGAGTATTACTGACGGCTCTACACATGCTGGATGAACTTTGTTCCTTTTGCTTCGTGTGTACAAATTATTTTATTTAAAAAACAGTTTATATTTGTCTGCAGAATTAGTTTTAAACATTTAAGTATAAGCCTTAAAAGTCCACACTTTTGACTGGTAGTTTATCAAATAAAACAGTTTTAAATTGGAGATAATCAGCTAGTGCATTAGTAACACTAAACCTTCACTTTAAATTAAGTTTATTTTTCTAAACACATTGAAACTGCAGATATTGGTTCTGGTTTTAAGTACAAACTCACTTCATTTTGACTCAGAAAGTGTGACTTAATATATTCAGTGATTTTTCTCCTCCAGTAAGTGTATATATTGATTTAAGAATATTTGTGCTGGAAGGCAAGAATATTGAGTAAAAATCTCATCTCTGCAGTGTATGCATGTAGTGAACCGTAATAAAGCTTTTGCTCTGGCACAGAATGGCGGCGTTGCTCAGTAAGTTCAGGATTGATTTCTCTGACATCACTGTTATTGGAGACATCAACATCAAGCCGAAGAAGCACAAGTAAGTTCAGATGCACTGGCCAGTAATGAGCAGTGTTGGGGAAAGTCATTTTTAAAATTACTGCATTACAATATTGTGTTACTCCCTTAAAAAGTGACTAATTGCGTTACTTTTTAAGAAAAGCCTTATTTTAAAAAGTAACAGGGATATTTTGTTGTAAATTTTAAAAGTAATGCATTACTTCACTAGTTCCTTCAAAAGTAATCTGATTACGTAACTCAAGTTACTTGTAATGGGTTTCCCCAACACTGGTAATGCGCATGTTTTGCACCGGGATCTTCTTCAGAAACTGTGTGATTGTGTCCTCAGTAAGGCGATGTTTCAGGAGATGATTGAGCCGTACAGACTGAGGGAAGACGACATGGAGCAAGAAGCCGCTGAGAAACTGAAGACTGAAGAGCCCTGGAGGATCACAGATAATGAGCTGGAGCTCTACAGGGCCAAGGTCAGGTTGCCTTCACTTAAAGGTGCAGTGTGTGATTTTTAGCGGCATCTAGTGGTGAGGGTGTTAAATGCACCCAACAGACGTTACAGTGGCCGACAGGAAGTGATGTCGTCTGAGACAGCAGAGAGTAGCCAGTTAAGCAATTAGGTTTTTTACAAAGATAAATCAAGAAATTATGTTTACTTAATTATTCAGTAAAACGACGTTATTGCGAATGTTATTGTGACTTGTTCATCATTGTGTCAGTGTTTTATTCGTTGACTTTAGCTAGCTTCTTTACACAAAGAACAACATAGTGACGAAACGCGTTTGTCCGTTTAGGGCCACCGTAGAAACATGTGGATGTAAGGAGACTCCGCCCACACGCTCTTCTGATTGGCTGTGATTTTTGAATGATTTGGTTGCGAGTGCAGTGTGCTTGCAGAGAGACTCCGCCCACACACTCTTCTGATTGGCTGTGACTTTTGATTGATTCGGTTGCGAGTGCAGTGCGCTTGCAGAGAGACTCCGCCCACACGCTCTTCTGATTGGCTGATTTTTGAATGATTTGGTTGCGAGTGCAGTGCGCTTGCAGAGACTCCGCCCACACGCTCTTCTGATTGGCTGTGATTTTTTTTTGAATGATTTGGTTGCGAGTGCAGTGTGCTTGCAGAGAGACTCCGCCCACACACTCTTCTGATTGGCTGATTTTTGAATGATTTGGTTGCGAGTGCAGTGAGCTTGCAGAGAGACTCCGCCCACACGCTCTTCTGATTGGCTGTGATTTTTGAATGATTTGGTTGCGAGTGCAGTGAGCTTGCAGAGAGACTCCGCCCACACACGCTTCTGATTGATTCGGTTGCGAGTGCAGTGCGCTTGCAAAGAGACTCCGCCCACACCCTCTTCTGATTGGCTGATTTTTGAATGATTTGGTTGCTAGCGCAGTGCGCTTGCAGAGAGACTCCGCCCACACGCTCTTCTGATTGGCTGATTTTTGAATGATTTGGTTGCGAGTGCAGTGCGCTTGCAAAGAGACTCCGCCCACACCCTCTTCTGATTGGCTGATTTTTGAATGATTTGGTTGCGAGCGCAGTGCGCTTGCAGAGAGACTCCGCCCACACGCTCTTCTGATTGGCTGATTTTTGAATGATTTGGTTGCGAGTGCAGTGTGCTTGCAGAGAGACTCCGCCCACACCCTCTTCTGATTGGCTGATTTTTGAATGATTTGGTTGCGAGCGC